>JAFMPE010007108.1:633-17192 GCA_024759925.1 Ficus religiosa | reverse complement strand
GTGGAGGGGGGTCGAGATCATTGGTGGTGGGGGGATCAAGATCGTCCGGGAAGGGGGGCTTTCTTGTTAGAGACATGCGCCTTTGGGGGGGTTACCAAAGGTCACATCTCGTTTGAGGGAGATTGCCGAAGGTTGCATCTCGCCGGGGGGAGGTCCTTTCTCACCTGGGGGAGACGCGACCTTCGGTGACCCTCCCGAAGGTGCATGTCTCTGGTGAGAAAGCCCCTTCTCCCTGACAATCTTGATCCCCCCCGCTGCCAACGATCTCAACCCCCCTACCCCCGACTATCTCGATCTCCTTCCTTCCCTTTGCCGACGATCTCGACACCCTCTAAAGATTCCCTTATGCCCCCTCCCCCTAACTGCCCCTCCCAACCTTGACGAACCGCCGCGTGACCTTGCTAACGAAACCCCCCCACCCCCCGATGATGAGCGACAAGCCCTGCCCGACCGATGTTGAGCCCTCGACGATGAGCCCCCAACCTTCCACCAGTGAAGGTTGGTTTATTTTTTTAATTTATTTTTAATTATTATATTTGAATTTCTTAATATATAATGTAATGAGATAATGTGTATTATAATTATTGTACACAAACAACATCTCAACCATTTAATTATATTTGAATGATTTAAAAAGGGATTTTATTGATAAAGTAAAGTGTATAAAAAGAAAGATATCATGGCCATTCCCATAATTTAGTTTAGTATAGTTTTTATTTTTATTTTTTTTGGCTTATTGTTATTTTTAATAATATAAACCAGAGTAGTCAGTGGAGCACATAAGAGGAAGCCGGGTGGTAACTTTAAGAGCACTCCGTTGGTTCATTAAAAAAGCCCACTCCCACCCACTTGACCCCAGACTCAGGGAGCATCTTTCAGAGACTTTTGATTCACCCACCCAACCCAACCCAACCCAACCGAGACTTCGGTGGCAAGTATCAAAAAAGGGAGTGCCCCGAAAAAGCGAAAAAGAAGGGAACAAGGCTGCGATAAAACATCCTCTCTCGCCTGTCTATAACTTTCCTCTTTCTCTCTTTTGTCTTCGAGTGTCTATGTAGGGATTTGCAGAGTAGCAGCAGCCACTCATCCCAAACCCACCCACCCCCACCCCTTCCTTCTCTACCCTCATGGCTTGATCGCTCACGAATTTCTCTTCCTTCTGGTAAATCTGCTCTCTTTCTCTCTCTCGCGAACCTCTTTGATCCGTTGTTTTTTACTTTTTCTGCTCAGATCGGCGCTGTTTGTTTCCTCGGAAAAAAATGTCTTCATTTTCCGAGAAATTTTGTTCGTTTTCCGGTTTTTGAGATCCCGGTGAGACGGATTATAGCGGTTGGAGTGGTTAATTTAGAGAAATTGTTTGTTTTTAGCTCGTTTAAGTTGATTTTTTTTTTCTTTTTTCTTTTTGGATTTCATGATTTTGTTTTGTCCGGTTAGGGTTTGGATCGCTGTTGTGGGTTTGATATCTGGTGATCTTTTAGTTGGATATCTCTAAGTTATCGAATTTCGAGCTTGCAGTATTACTGGTGAGTTTTTCCCGCGTTGTTTGGTTTTGTCGTTTCTGATTTCTGCTACTTTTTTTTTTTTTTTTGGAGATTTTGAGTTTGATTCGTTTAAGGTTGTTAGCTTGTCAAGCTTTGAGCTTAATTTTGTTTTGGAAAGTTCTTAACTGATGATTTATTGCATTTACGAGTTGATCGGAGAAGTGAACAGGGGATTTAGAGAACTACTCGGGCTGGGTTTCGTAATTTTCAGTCTAATATGTCTGTTCTAGTGTTTTTATAACTCAAAGTGGTGTTGAGATGGTTATTTGTTTTAGGAGGCATAATTTGAGTATTAATGTAGCTAAACAAAATTTTTTTTTTTCCACACACCTTAATATGTGTGGTGTTTGGAATTCTGTTTTTGGCTGGAAAGATTTGCGGTTAGGATTGTCGGATATGGTTCAAGGTACGAGACAATTTTGATTTATGTACAACACTTCTGATTTTGCTTTTTTTTCAGTCATGACATTGTAAAAGTTCAATTAGCAAATGTACTTTTGAGAAAAGTTTCCCATACTATGCAGATGTGGTGTGATTTTTACTTTTTAAGAGGTTTTATTGTAAATTCTGTATATTTTGTGCCGCAAGGTGAATGTTGATATGAATGAAGATATTCAAAGGTAAAAATGGAACATGAAATTCTGAAGAAACTTTTTCATGTTGTAAAAAACTTGCAAGAACGAGAGCTAAACATAAACCGATTAAAATCATTTCCAAGGTATCAACAACTTATAGTGGGTGCCTGTTTTGTGAAATCAGTTCCTAATTATTGAAGACTCGAGGTGTTGCATAATGATATGTACTTATCTTGATCTGCATTTAATACGGATGACTTATGATAATTTTTATTATTTTTCCTTCTTATCTATATGAAGTATGATTAAATTATCTTAGACATGCCAACTTTTAGTTATACTCTCAGGTAGTACGTAACCATTACAAGTATTTATACATTAGCTCTCTGTGGGGCAGTCAATCAAAAGTTTTTGGGTTTTAGGTTAGTTAACATGGTATTAAAAAGACGTCTTTTATTAGCATGTAGTGATTAATGTAGTTATAAATCAGTTGGCATGATATTGAAATTTCAATTGGTTAAGCGTATGTGGGTAAGGATTTTTTTTGTCCTATTTGCATTGGATTTCATCAAACGCTTCCTTACTTTGTTTCTATCCTCTTACGTATGTGCAGATTTCTCTATCATGGAAGATAATCAGTCAGTTGCTATGCTGATAGACTCTACAAACTCTAAGATAAAACAGCTTCAGAAAGCATTTGCTGAACTTGAAAGTCACAGAGCTGTAACCCTTAACTTGAAATGGAAAGAACTCGAAGAACATTTTCACGGGCTTGAGAAGTCCTTGAAGAGGCGTTTTCATGAATTGGAAGACCAAGAAAAGGAGTTTGAAAATAGAACAACCGAATCCCGGCGACTGTTGGAGAAGCGGGAGGCATCTATAGTGGCCAAGGAACAAGCGTCGCTGGAAAGGCTTCAAGAGAAGAGAGATGCTGCTGTGTTTGCCATTACCACTGCTCGAGACAAGCATAGGAAGGTATCATCTTTGGGACCAGCTATCGTCACTGTTGTCTCTGTTGAGAGTCAAGTTGAGGAACCAAGTGTGGAAGATGCACCACAAGATGTGGTCACTTCTGGTGGTAACTTAGAAGGGATGAAATGTTCTGAAAATGGGAATTTTGATGAGGGGTCTTATCCCGAGTTGGTGAAACTATGTAAGGAGATGGACTCAGAAGGGCTTCACAAATTTATATCGGACAACAGAAAGAATCTTGCTTCCATAAGGGATGAAATTCCATTTGCGTTGAAAGCTACAACCAACCCTGCATGTTTTGTGTTAGAATCTTTGGAAGACTTTTACCGTGTGGAAGCTCCCAATATGGATGGGAAGAAGGATGCGAACCTTGTGGGTCTCCGTCGCACTTGTATCATGTTGATGGAATGTCTGAGCAAGTTGTTGACAAGTCTGGATTCGGTCTCTGCTTCTGAGATAATCACAGAAGAGGTTAAGAAGCAGGCAAAGGCAATTGCTGAAGAATGGACGCCAAAGTTGGACACTCTTGATCTAGATGATAGCAACGGGAACTCATTACAGGCTCATGCATTTCTGCAACTTCTCGATACTTTTGGTATTGCTTCTGATTTTGATGAGGAAGAATTAACCCGGCTAATACCAATGGTTTCTCGTCGTCGCCAAACAGCTGATCTGTGTCGTTCCCTTGGATTATCTGAAAAAATGCCAGGTTTGTCTTGTGTTGTTAATACAACCAAAAGCCTCTCCTATGTCATCTGTTAAAATTTTCGTTTATTCGTGCCTTTCCTATTGCTTGGTGGATTGACAGATGGATCGATTTAGATTTCGGGGCGTGGCTTAATGGACTAGATGGGCAATGCTACAGTTGAAAATGAATAATCTCAATCAATTCCAATCTTATTGTGTTCGTATTTGATTCTACAGGTGTAATTGAAGTCTTAGTTAACAGCGGAAGGCAAATCGATGCAGTCAACTTGGCTTTTGCATTTGAACTCACAGAGCAGTTCTCTCCCGTGGCTTTACTGAAATCCTACTTGAAGGAGGCTAGAAAAGTTTCTTCACCAGCTAAGTCTGGAAACACATCTCCTACAGGAGGAGTTCAGGTGCAACCACTCTCAGCTAAATTGAAAATAGTGGTTTTTATTCGGTCTTTTTTAATTTGAGAGCTAAAAGAAAAAAACCAATATAATACCAAAACAAGTCAACAGAAATGATCCCAATACAAGCTTGAAATGAATATGTGGAACGGATTGCAATTTAAAATAATCATGTCTTAACAATTGTACTCTTGTTTCAGAATGAGGTGAACGAGCGAGAGCTGGCTGCTCTTAAGGCTGTGGTCAAGTGCATTGAAGAGCATAAGCTAGAGGAGCAGTACCCGGTGGATCCACTCCAGAAGCGGGTTCTCCATCTGGAGAAGGCCAAAGCAGACAAGAAAAGGGTGACGGAAGCCACAAAGCCTCAACCCAAGAGACCTCGAGCCAATGGTGTCGGGCCTCGCGTCACTAATGTTGCTGTTGACAAGACTTTTTATCCTAGAGTCGCTGAAAATAGGTACCCGCAGTACATGTATGAGAGACCCTATGTTTACCCCGGACCAAACGACAACCACTGCCCCCCCACTCTGCTCGGTTCCGCAACCTACAGCATCAATCCTGGACATGGCAACTACTTTGCAAATGGGTACCAGTACCAGACTGCATATCTTCACTAAGTTAGTAAAGATGTCCAAAAAGGTGACTATGATCCTCTCATTTTAACGGTTAGTCTTAACCCTGCAGTTCGTTGATGTTCCAATGTATGAATGAATTTAGTACTTAAGAAAATGACCCAAAAAAATGAAAAAAAAAAAAAAAAAAAACTCGTGTTAATTTGTTAGTTGATGTACCAGAACTTATTTTGATCCTCTAATATATGCACTTTTGTTTTTCTTTTTGTATAATTGGTTTTTCCATCTTAACTTTTCTTTGATTGCGTGCTTAAATGATTTTGCTCGTACACTGATGAGATGACGCGAGAATATGCCCTAACATATTATACACAGCCCCAGCCCCTATTCTGCTTTTGGTTTTACAGGTTCAAACCCATTCAAGTATGATTTTCGAGTTCTCGTTGATTTTCATTTGAATTAAGCATGTGTTTGGATTATAGATTTAAACCTAAATTTTTTATTTCAATTTTGCTCTTTTTCTGAAAAATCAATAATTATTCTAACTAGTTTTTGAAAAATTAACTAACTTCAACCTAAAAATCTCATCTCAAACAAGTGTTCCAAATGACCTCAAAGGGATTTCCAAAAGGTTTTTGATCGACGAATGTTTGTGAGAATCTCTTGAAATGGGTAGATCAACGAGGCCCTATGCTTCTGAGTGATCCTCTGATTCTTTGGCACCCGCTACTGCATGATTCCTCGGCACCAGCTAGTGCATGCGTTTGTGTTCTATGGACAATTTGATTTGTTTTCAAAAGTTGGGAAAAAAATGGGGAAATTTCCTTGAGATATCGCTTAAGAGAATCTCTGCTTTTTTTTTTTTTTTTCCTTCTTTTTTTTAAAGAGTGGTACAATCAAGGTCTATACAATTTTTCGCTAGTATGTTTACATATTTTAATTATTTTTTGGCTGCCCATTAAATGGTCGTGGATAATCTTATGTCAAATTAAATTTCATCACTTTCAGTGTTAAAAAAAAAAAAAAAAGAACACATCACCAATATGTTAAAATTGAAGCTCGCTTGAATTGGAACCGGGGGGCCATTGCTCTTCTGCAAAATAATCAGGACAGTGATTTTAGATCCCAAATTTAGCACTACACAAGTCCACTCGTCCGCTTCAGCAAAAATAATAATAATTAGTCCTAATCGTTCCCTTAAATAAACTCAATTATGAAACTATTGCAGTGTTTTTAGCTTTAGGATTAATTTCATGAATGCCCATGAATTATGTATCTCAATTTATTTTGTCCCACAAATTATCAAAATCATTTATTGTGCTCTTTGAATTATATAAAATTGTTCAATGTATCCAACTTTCGTTTACCATTTGACGTAAGCAAGTTCACTTTCGTTTACCATTTGATGGAATTGCTTATGTGGCACCTTATTTAAAAATAAACAAACATGTTTCAAATTTTAAAGCCTAAGCCTCCATTTCCTTCGCAAGTTTAAATTTAAAATTTTTATCTCAATTTTTATTTTTTTTTTGAAAATCAATAAAAATTATAACTAGTTTTTAAAAAGTCAACCAACTCAAATTTAAAAATTTCAACTCAAACTGTTTTACTAAATACACCGTGACAAAACAAATATAGTTAATTGCAAATAAAACGTTTTATTAACATATTTTACACAAATTCTCTCTCTCTCGCTCTCCCTCTCTCTCTACTGCAAATCCCATCCATGCAACCGGCGACACACTCCGGTCTCCAGGGAACTACTGACAGTAGTGTGGAGCTTACCGACGACGAGTCGCCTCCCTCGGCGTCGGCGAGCTAACCCACAGTGGCCGTCGCCTCTCGGCCGTGAGGTGCACACCACGGTACATCCAATCCCCAGAAGCGAGCCTCCCACAACCGCCCTCTAATAAGCCACCCCATTTACCGCTCCGCCTTGCGCGAGTCCTACAAATGTCAGGCCGCCATTGTGCTCCAACACAGGCAAGAAGCCGAGGAGCCTAGATCGCCTTTAGCCAAGTCAAGGGGCACCACGCTTCTTCCATGGATGATTTCCACTGATTCGACGATCGAAGAAATGGAGCGGATCACCATGGATTCCAGTTCGGTTCCGCCATGGACGAGCTCGACCCATCTCCTAGTTTTTCATTATTACATAAAAAGTACGGGTTTTTTTTTTTGGTGAGAATAATCAAAAGGAGATCTTAATTTTATAAGGAATATCGAAGGAGGCCTTTATGATTACAAGCAATTGGGTCTGAAGTTTCGGCAAGGAGAAGAAACAGAGGAGAGGAGAGAAACAGAGTTTTAATTTTAACTTCCAAATTTTTAATTGGATTTAATATTAATTATATATTATTTTATTACTATTTTTCTAATAATTAAGATTTTAATTTTAAAATACAATTCATTAACTCTCCCATCTCAGCATAACCGTTAGATTGATAAACGGAATTGAATGGAAGAGGCATGTTAAATGATTTCATATATACCAAAACATAATGAATGGTTTTAATAATTCAACATAAAATAAAATATTGTACATAGTTGAGAAGTATTTATAAAATTAATCCTTAGCTTTAATGTAAATATGTTGTTTACCTCTTTCTCTCCTATTTTATTGTATTTTAAGACTAAAATAAAAAGGAGAAAGAAATAAAAAGCATTTTTTTAGGAAAAAGTTTTTAAAATATTTTAAATAAGTAAAAAGTCTATTCACATAAATTTACTTATTTGAAATCTTATTATTTTTAGTTCAGTAAAAGAAATGTTAGAGAGAAAGAAGTAATTATTTGTACGAAAATAATTGAAACAAAATGCAAAGTTGTAAAAATATTTGGAGTAGATTGAAATAGAAAATTTTCATAAAACTACACTATTTCCAACTATTTCTCAAAAGGGTGCCCAGGTTGGGCTAGGATGGGCCGATTTCAGCAAGCCCAATTGGGATCTTCTGTCGTACGACTCACTTAGGAACGTCGTATTCGTATTGCCGTAACAAACTTTCTTCACAGTTAAATGAAAAGCTTCTTTTGCTTTCCCTCCAAGAAAGCACCGTCCACAAAATCGCCTCTGTCTCTCCATTTCCGTCTCGAATTTTCCCGCCAAGAACCGAAAGAGAATGAGAATCGACGAGATATCGACCCCGGATCTGCTGCAAAACCACCATGATTCTCAATCCGAGCTCCATCCCAACCTTCTCCTCTCCCAAATCGAGTCCTCAATCAAGCAGGTCGAGAATCTATCGCCGGAAAAGCCATTGCCTGACACAATCTCCGACGATCTCAGGCGAAACCTGAATCAGCTGAGTCAACTGGCACCTTTTCCAGAATCGGTCAAGCTCCTCGTATGGAAGCTTAGCTACCGCCTCTGGAACGCCTGCGTCGACCTCTCCAATGCCGCCTCCATCCGCTCCCGCTCTCCTTCTTCTTCCTCTTCCTTTTCTACCTCCAGATCTGTCCTCGCCGAAGAGCACGCCAAGCTCCGCCACGTTGCCGCTGATCTCCTCGCCGTCGCCGGAGGAATCGCAGGAGTTCCATCCCCTCATGTCAAGTCCGCTTCGTTTTACCACAAAACAGGCCTGCTCTGGCACGAACTTCGAAAATTCGAGCTCGCTTCGACCTGCTTTGAGAGGGCTACGGATCTGGTGTCGAAGCTTGACGCGAGTGCGATCTCTGGTGCGGAAGAGAGAAAGCTGTTGCTGGATCTGAGCATCGCTAGGTCTCGGACCGCCTGGGAAGTCTCGGACCGAAATCTCGCGGTCACGTTGCTGAATCGCGCCAAGGGTTTCTTATTTGGGTCGCCTGAGTACCACAAAGCGCTTGCAGGTCAGTATTTAGTGTTCGGGAAGAGCGTCTTGTCCAAGAGTGAGACCAGTGGTTTGAACGAAGGTTTGAGGCTTTTGAACGAGGCTCTGGATCTTTACGAGAAGGGTCTGTGTGGAGCGAGAACTCGGGACGATAGGCTGGAGCTTGAGGAGTTGAAATCAAAGACGCTTCGGTTCATCTCGGCCGCTCATCTTCAGATGGGGGAGTTCGAGAGTGTTATCAAGTGTGTGAAGGTGTTGAGAGACGGTGACAACGAGGATCGCCATCCCAGCCTACCTGTGCTGGCCATGAAGGCGTGGCTGGGATTACAGAAGTACGCGGAGGCTGAGAAGGAGCTGAGGGGCTTGGTGATGAATAAGGGAATTCCGGAAGGTGTTTGGATATCTGCCCTGGAGACATACTTTGAAGCTGCGGGGACAGCTGGAGCAGAAACTGCAAAGGAAGTGTTTTTGGGGCTCTTGGGTCGGTGCCACATTAGCGCCAGTGCGGCTGTTAGGTTGGCTCACAGAGTAGTTGGGAGCGATTGCAGTGGTGGTGAGGGGGCGAAAGTGAGGGCAAAAGTGGCAGCAGAGCTCGTGTCAGACGAGAGAGTGATAGCACTCTTCTCCGGTGAGGCGTCTGTGAAGCAGAGAGCAGCAATGCACGCCGTGCTGTGGAATTGGTTAGTGTCTTTTGCTTAGTTGTCTCTGAAAAATGATCCCTCTCTGATAAGGATTTGATGGGATAGGTATCTACGTATTCCCAATGCCCATCCACATTAAGGAATACAGTGTGCTTGCGAAAAAGGGCAAAAGTTGATGATTTTAAGATAGAAATTCTGTAAATACAGTGATCAAATACTCTGGTGGTAGTTTATAACTGCTTTACGGTACTCTTTGGTGGCCTTAGTAATAGAAATCCATCTGAAAACCCTTGGCGTCTCAAGTAAATTGCCTTGGATGGATTGCTCTGTTTGCATACAGTTCTGGTTAAAGGAAGCAATGAAACTAGAAGTAGCTTATTCATAGATTAGCATGGTGAAAGATTGGATCCAATTAAATAGTTCCATGGTTGAATCTAACCTTGTTAGTTTAGTTGGAACCGAGCTTAGTGAAAACAATATAAAAGAGCATGAGATTTTATATTCAAATCAATGAAATGACGGGATGCATACTGTATGCGAAGCACAAATTTATATGCGTACATAAATATATTATGGATCCACAAATGTATATGTAATTCCCAGGCAGGTAGTTGATTCAAGTACTTATAAGTTGTACTTGCAGTGCTGCAGATCTTTTTCTGTCCAAAGATTATAAAGCGAGTGCAGAAATGTTCGAAAAATCAATGCTTTATGTCCCATATGATATGGAGAATCGAGTACTTCGAGCCAAGGGCTACAGAGTTTTGTGTCTCTGCCACCTCTGTCTAACTCGGCTTGACCAAGCTCTAGAATACATTAACGAGGCTGAAAAGGTATTTTTAGTTATACTAGCTGTACTTTTGGTCTTCAAGACAAATAGTATCTTGTAAGCAAACCATGTCGGTCTTTGGTAAAATTTTGATTTCTAACTCCTGCATTTCTGCAGCTTGAACCCAACATAACTTCCGTGTTCCTGAAGGTGATTTCTGTCTCTGTGTTATCTCTCTTTCTCACACACACACACATACACACACGCACACAAATTGCTCTCTTGTGGGCTCTGCAAAACATTTTTCCGTCGGATTTTCCATCCAGCATCACAATTACACTATATCAAATCTTGGCCCCGTATTACTTTATGTGCAATTTGACATCTCCTCACCCTTGTGCAGTTCAAAATCTATCTACAAAAGAATGACCAGAGTGGTGCTATTAATCAGATTCAAGCAATGACTGCCTGCCTTGATTTTAGTCCTGACTTTCTATCAGCCTCAACCCACGAAGCTATTGCTTGCCACGCTCTTCCTGTGGCTGTCGCTGCTCTGTCAAATCTCCTAAACTACTGTGTCACTGGAAAATCCATGCCAGCAACAGAAGTTGTAGTTCTACGCTCGTTGGTAGCAATCCTATGTCAAGAACCAGGCAATGGGCCGGAAGTCCTCAAATATGTAAAGCTGGCTTTCAATCGAGCAACTGAACTTGGGCCTGATTGCTTCTTTGGCAAAGGGGAGATTGGAAGACGGGAATGGAATTGGTTTGCTATGAGCTCATGGAACTTTGGGATTAAAAGTGGGAAGCAGATGGACTTTCGACTTTGTGCCGAATTCTTGAGATTGGCATCAGAACTTTACGGTCTTCCGATTGATGGCCAGGCAGAAGAAAACAAAATTATGGTATGCAAATCATTAATTCTGAGTGTAACTTCCTTGATAGCTTCGGAGAATCAGCAGAAAGTTGCATTGACTGACACAGAAGTGAAACAAACCCTGGAACTACTAGATAGAGCAGGAAAGGTAATAAATACCCTTTTTTTTTGTTAGACCTATTTTTATACACCGTTATTAGATGTATAATACTGGAAGGAAACCTAGTATATCTAAATATTTATGTGGAACATGTCTCTTTGTAACGGAATTGTTGCCGCGGATGCAGTTACTCAAGTCAATCTCAACAGGCACTCCTCTTAACGATGATCAAGTTAACAGCTTTGAGACAGATCTCTTCTTCATGTACACACTCTGCGCCTATGATATACGAGGAAGGCTGAACGATTTAGGATCGCAACTACTAGTTGTGAAAAATTTTGCTAGTTCAAAGGCTTGCAACCCCAAGTACCTCCTTCAGATTGGCCTGAATGCCTTGCAGGGTCCTCGGCATAATCATGAAGTCGCTTCCTTTGCACTAAACGAGTGCCTCTCCGCTCTTCTTTCTTCTCCCTTGCCGGAGTACCAAAGCGTGGCTCTCATAGTACGGAAGCTCATAGCAATAGCTAACATTCGCAGAGGGGAGGCAGACGATGATGCTGTTTATGGCATGTACAAGCAAGCTTACAGAATAATGGTAGGTCTGAAAAACGGAGAGTACCCCGTCGAAGAGGGGAAATGGTTGGCCATGACTGCATGGAACAGGGCAGCCTTGCCTGTGAGGCTAGGCCAGATTGATGTGGCCAAAAAATGGATGAGTGTTGGTTTGGGACTTGCTACGCGTGTCCCTGGAATGGAGAGTTACAGGGCATCCATGGAGGATTTTGTTAATGGCTGTGAAAAGGAACTTTGTGTGCAAAATAATGGTAGAGAGAAAAACATGCCTCAACTTGCAGTAGCTAGTAACGCTCCGTAATGGCTCATCATTCTTGCCTGTAAACTCTACTAATACAATCATTTTGATTAGTTTTTTAGGTGAACTCAAACCTCGTCGAAATTCACCATTGTTTTAGGTGAAATTTTTTCAGAATACTTTTCCCCCAAAATTAAAATTCAATCTAGGGTAAAGGGAATGGTACAAATTTTCATGCTGTTCAATGTAAGATACAAGGAGGATTTGAACTTTATATTTTGTGAGGGAGTGAAGTTAGGTGTGAGATTAAATTATATTATAAGTATTTTTTTTTTTAATGATTTACAAAAGTAAGAACACACACTTAATTTTACGAGATAATATATAAAATTCCGTGAGACAGGTGGATCACATAAGTCTTCAAGAGTAGAAATCTTAGTGGACTTATAAGTGAACCCACTAAATTATAATTTGAAAAAGAACTTGTAGTACTTACGAGTCATTAAAAGTCGATATTATAATAAATGTTTTTGAGAAAATTATTTAAATAATCACTATATTTTTTTTAGCTATTGACTGACATAACATAAATTATTTTATTTTTAATTAACAAGATATAAATTTTAGTTAATTTTAATTTAATTTTATATTATATTAATTTAGTATTAATTTTTTTTTTTTTTTTTTTTTGTATCTGTTATGGTTTTTAAATTGTATCATTCAGTTGCTTTGGACTTGTGTGCTGTTCACCTGTTTTAGCACCAAAAGCAAAGTGAAAAACTCAAAGCCCAAAACGTTGGGCATTTAATAGACCAAAGATATCCAACAGCCCAATCCATTCTATCCTTTCCTTCGTTGGCTTTATCCTCTCTCTGTCTCTCTCTCTCTCTCTATCTATCTCTCTTCCTCACACCGGCATTGTCTTCATGGAGTCTCTTTCAACCGTGTTCTTCCATTCTCCACCCTTCAAAAGCCACCTCAAAACCCAGAAACCAGCCCCCTCAAAACCTCTCTCTTTCCTCCCCAATTCCCTCCCTACGTCCATTTTCACCTCCCAGACTTGCAATTTTCCCGAAACCCAATTTCCTCCCTCTGAGAACACCCATTTCTTACTCAGAAATCCCACCTCCAAACCTCTCCAAACATCTTTCTTCCAAACCTTAGCCAAAACCCATATCCCTTTTGCTCTCTCCGGGCTCATCACAACTACCACTACATTCTACACCCTTCCCTGCTCTGCTTCCGAATCCGTAGTCTCCTCAACCGAGCAAGCTTCGGACAAAATAAACTTGGAAGCAATCTTAGTCTCCATTGATGACTTCTTCAATAGATACCCTTTTTTTGTTGCTGGGTGTACTTTCATTTGGCTTGTTGTTATACCTCTGACCCAGGAGTATTTCAGAAAGTACAAGTTCACATACGCCATTGATGCGTTTCGTAAGCTGCGAGACGACCCAAATGTGCAGCTCTTGGATATCAGGGAGGAGAAGATCTTGAGGTACCTCAAGTCTCCGAATTTGAAGATTCTGAACAAGAGTGCTGTGCAGGTCACGTTTTCCGAGGATGACGAAGCTGAGTTTGTGCAGAAAGTGTTGGCAAAGTTTGAGGACCCGGCAAATACCGTTGTCTGCATTCTGGACAAGTAAGTCGGAATATGTTGTTTGGTGTTTCTGTCTCTAGACAAAGTTATGGCTTTGTTAGTAAAATGATGAAAGAAATATGAAAAAAATTAGAAACTTTGAATTATAACGGTGGAATTTGTGTGTGTTTACAAATTTATGCGTATCGGTTCCGTTTCTTAATTCTGGATTAAGGGACATAGAAATGCTATTCGTAGTTGGGTTTTTTTTTTTTTCTTTTTTCTTTTTTGTTTTTTTGTTTTTTTGTTTTTTTTGTTTTTTTTTGTTTTTTTTTTTTTTTTGTGAGGAGGAGTTGGATTTTGAATTGTGGATTCATATGAGTACATTTGTTGTGTAAGGTAGTCTTGATGGTAATTCCATGAAAGTGGCCGAGTTATTGTTCAAGAATGGCTTCAAAGCGGCTTATGCGATCAAGGGTGGGGTTGCAGGCAAAAAGGGGTGGCTGGTAAGCTTTCTGTCATTCATTTTATAGTATATCATCTTTTATTATAGCTACATTTCAATTTGCATATGTTTGACATTTGTTCACATAGAGAAGTCTATAGTTTGCCAACCCCATATTATGACATATCTTGCGGCAAATTTTTTGGTCCTCAACCTTGTATAACGATCGAATTTCGCGACTTGGGATAACATTGTGGTGTTGTTTTTACTGTTTGCTTTTCTACAGGAAATACAGGAAACTCTTTTGCCGCCTTCTGTACATATCTATTCCAAGAAGAAGAGTGAAAAAGCATCACAAGAACTTGGGGAGAATGGAGGAGTTGTTCGGACTAACAAAAACAATGCTGCAATAGGAGAAAGCCAAGGGAGCGACCGTGCACAGGTAGCTAATTCCACAGGGTCGACGCTAGACAAGAAAAGTAGTGCGAGATCGTCATCTCCCTATCCTAACGTATGCGGTTGACTATCTCTGGCTCTCATGAATACTAGCAATTCAAGCACGTTTTGCTCACTGGTTTCCGTTCTTTTTGTCTGCCTTGAGTGAGTCATTCTTTTTCTTTTGTTGTTGCAGTATCCCGATTTGAAACCGCCGTCCTCTCCAACTCCATCAAAGCCCACAAAGTGATGCTTCAAACTTTCAACTGTCATTTAGAAGGGGCATCTCCTTTGTAGTGAAACACATTTTACTTCCCAAGTTTCAAATTGCCAATTTTGACGATGATTTGGTTCTATATTCATTTAAATAAATGAGGAGTCAGTAATGTAATATTTGTTGTCAGGTCTTCATGATTGGACAATGGATACTGCATTCCGAGTAGCTGTAGTTGTATGTTTGTTCTTTTCTTTTGTACAATAAAAAACAACTCCAAATTATAATTACTTAAAAGCCACCTTTTCCAATTATTTAAGGTGAGCTTCAAATCCCACTTGTTAACCTTCTTCTAATTCTTCTAATTTTCTCTTAATCTGAACTTGTCTAGAAAATAAATCCGAAGTGTTTTAAGCATTCCATCTTCGGAGTGCATAACGTCTGAAGACGACAGTTTGGATCGGAAGAAAAATGTTGGCCTGTCCTGTTAAACTACACCAAAGCTTGCCTCTCTCTCTTATTTATTTATTTATTTTTTTCAAGGGTATTTAACACCGTTATTTCTTAAATTTGTTATTTTTTGAAAACTCATCTACAAACTTTTAATTTTGACAATTTATTTATGCTTCATTTTGTGTACTTTTCATTAAATTAAATATTTTAATTTGAAAGATTCGTATTAAGGTCTGTATGAGATTTGAAAATATTTTATCAAGTTTTTTTTAATCTTCATAACAATTGTATGTGGTCTTTTTAACACCACCTTAAACGGAGTTAAAATTAAATTTAAATATAGGGGTTTATAGCTAAATAATCTTTTTTCAGTAAGTTTTTTAATAAATGGTAAGTTTTTAAAAATTAGTTAAAAAGCTCAGGTTTTTAAAAATTAATTAAAATACCTTTTTTTCTTTGACCATTAATTAATCATTGATTGATCATTAATTAATCACTGATTGATTATTAGTTAATCACTGATTGACCACAGTTAATTACTGATTGATTGATATAACTCACAAATTTTGTAGTAAATCACTAATTAATCATTGGTCAATCAGTGATTAATTATGGGTAAATCATTAATTTACCATTTAAAAAAAATTAAAAAAATCTCCCTCTCCCTCACCCTATGACAGCCGTAGATCGGAGTCTGGTGACAACCTCACTAGAATGCCCAAACTTGTCCAAGTCACGGCCAAGCAAGTTCAAATTTCGGAGGAGGACGCAAAAAAAGCTCGTGATCCTAACTTCAGTGATTGTGACCTAGAGGAGGTCGCATTGAAAGCTCATAATCCCGACTTTGGCGATCGCTATTCGGAGGAGATCACGATGAAATCTTGCAATCCCAAACTTCGTTTACTGTCGGTGTCACGAACATGAGAGAGCGCAAGTCCTTGTCGTCATTTGTTTATTCGTCGTAGCTGTAATCGTGGGGAAAATCATTAGAATCGCAAGGAAAACCATTGATGCAATTTGGATGAAAATTGCCATAAAATCACGACTGTCCAATCTCATTTCCGTTGACATCGAATCTGTGACCTACTCATGGAGTTATAGTGGTTTCTCCGTCGACCGCCTGACAACGCAATCGCCTTCCACCACCGTGTTCCTCTCAGACACCACCGAGCTGTAGATCTAGTCGACGAGCTGCACCACCTCTAAAGGTGGATCTCAGTTGCAAGGAGAGGAGAAAGAGAGAAAAAGGGGAGGTATTTGGGAAAAATAAAAATTAATTAAGCAAAGCATATATTAGAGCATTTAACTAAATAAAAAAAATTTTGAACTATCTATTAGATTAGGTGTTATACATAAGCCACCCATCCTAATTACTCTTAAATGTATTACAAAAATTTAGAAAATTCATAAAGCAAATCTTTAAAAGTAGAAGTTTGGAAACAACAGTAATAAAATGCCCTTCTTTCTTGAAACGACAAACCTGAACTCCCGTTTAAACGAGCAGCCNCCCATCCTAATTACTCTTAAATGTATTACAAAAATTTAGAAAATTCATAAAGCAAATCTTTAAAAGTAGAAGTTTGGGAGCGGTTAAAAGTTTGGAAACAACAGTAATAAAATGCCCTTCTTTCTTGAAACGACAAACCTGAACTCCCGTTTAAACGAGCAGCC
>JAFMPE010006997.1:7859-24255 GCA_024759925.1 Ficus religiosa | reverse complement strand
GAACAAGTTACTTCCAATCAGACAAATGAAAAGGTGAAACCGTTTTGTTTCTGAGCATGAGAAACAAAGCAAATGAATCATGCATAGCCATGGGAAAATAGCAGTGTAAATAAAAGCTCTCCAATGGAATCCCAACTGACAAGAAGAAAGAGACAAAATAACATATAAAAGACAACGACACGACCATGAACAGACGCGTCTTAGCAGATCAATTGCGCAGACGACATTTCGACGACAACGCTGGGTTTGTACGGTTTAACCACCCCCTTTCTGCGTCATCTTCCATGTCCAATCTCATTCATTAAATGCTTCACAATCAACTGGGAGACAATTCCATGAAATCACTCTGGCTCTTCCTATTACCCCAGAAGATACATCCGTGTGTGCATGTATAATGTATATATGCGTGTACGTATATGTGTGTGTGTGTAAACTGTCCTGTTAGAATTCAAAGCCTTCTGCTGCTTTTTGTCTCCCTCAACTGTGTCAGTCACCACCACATCAGATCCCCACGCCCATACATCTCAACCCAAATCATCTTCTTTCACACATTGATATAAACAGTAAAATATGTATAATATATATATATATATATATGAACGTAAATGTGAGCCTGTTGAATGTTGCAACGCTACCGGATATACTCGCCTTCAAAAAACGAAAAAAAAAAATAAAAGGCATGTTTATCTGTCGTCATCGCGTCCTGTTATGTTAAAAAATTAACGGAAATACACGGGAAAGGATGAGAATTGAGAATTGCTAACGTTTAGAGAGTTTTCGATTATGTCGGACAAAATTGAAAAAAGTGCGTAAGAAAACCCAATGCACTCAAAGTTTGATCATTTGCTCTAAATAGTAATAATAATATAATAATAATTTACATTCAGAAGCCAAAATTTTCTGGTGCTTTAAAGTAAAGATTTAATTAAATTAATAGAATTGCAAACCTGGGGAGAGCTGGGGTTCATCAGATATTACAACAAAACTTGGGTTCTTTCTTTTCCTATTACTTTCTGTTTCAAATTTCTCCCTTTTCCCTTTCGGTTTTGCTTTACATTCATGATCTAAGTGGGGGAGAGATTTTTTCCGACAGAATTAAATAAAAGCGCGATCACACAAACGACCAGTTTATGAAAGAGAAGGCAAGACAGTGAACATTGTTATCTTCCGAGGTATGCACTTTCCATGCAACAGCTTGTTCATATGAAACATGGCGTCCCATTGTCGACATGCAGATTCCGCCAGGCAGGTACGCGAATCCCTGATCAGAAACAGAAACGAAAAGGATTTAGCCAACTTCTGTCCTTAACAAATGGAAAAGCTTCGAATGATATATACAAATGTTTGTAAAGCAACATTTTATTTGGCCGAATTTGTTCAACTCAGGTTATAGAACCATGGGTTTTATTAAATTCTTCCATCACATTCGAACAGATATACATGTGCATTTCATGGATTTTTTTTTTTTTTTTCAAGGCTTGTAAAATTACCTCCTGCATCAATTTGGCAAAGTCAGTACACAACGCCTTGCGACCAGACTCGTCAAATATCTTATCCAATGAGATGTCTTGAAGGGCCACTAATGTTGTCTCCAGCATGTCAAGCCCTGCCTGGTTTGCGAAGATGAACACAGGCAGCGACTGCAATCCACATAAGCATTTATTAGCACAAATCTATTTCCACTTATACTTCATTTTCAAAAGTTTTATGCGTACATAATGCCTGATAAAATGTAGCAGGAATCTTCTATTGTGCATAGTTCGATAGGAATTGTATTTGTACCTTCAATGAACAACACAAAATGGCATCTTGATGGTGCCATAGAGGCTTTAAAACCGAGTCATCGCCCAAAGAATCGGAGCTCACCAATTCTGACCCCATATAGTAACTGACCAACCAAAAAAAAAAAAAATATTAATACAAACTTGTAGAACCAACTGAACTCATAGAACCAACAGAAAGCAATGAATTGTTAAGCAGAATAAAATGCCCAATCTAAACTAGGGTATAATACATCACAACAGGCAACAGCCATCATAATATGAAATATGGAAACCCGTCTTTGAACATATTTATAAATAATTGAATACTTATAGAGTTCAAAGAAAAAAAAAGGTGCATTCTCACACAAGGATTAGAGAAATGACTCCCATTTCCAAAATTCCGAGTTCCGACAGACCAAAACACATTAAAGTTAAGAAACAAAAGTTACCTATAGCTTTGGAATATCCAGTTGGCTAATGTAAGAGCTTCTGGAGAGCCTTGGGAAAGCTTTGGTCCGATGCTCGGACTTAATCCAGTCGGAGATATGGCCATTGCAACTCTCTGCACCGAGGAAATGACACTCCGTATGTACTGACGTGCCATGGAAGCAACATTGTCCTGAAGACTGCTCTCAAAAGGAAACTGGAATGCAATAGTCAACAATGATCGGGCATTATTACACGACGACAAATCTCCTGTGCCAACACTTGTTGCCGAGCCCACTTCAAGACTAGATGTGAGATCTAAGGTTCGGTGTGTGGTTAATCCATCCTTTGTATCAGACTGCATTGGAAAAAATAATAAAATATATGCACCAGGGTTAAAAAAACTACATGAACGAAACAAAAGCTGGAAGATAGCATGCCTTGTTCTTTATTTTTTAAATGCTGAGTTGAAGAGAGCTTAGTAAATACCAGATTGCATATATAACCAAATATTTTGTTAGGTATACGGAAAGTTGAAATTACTAGGAAATAGGAATGCCGATATCGATTTAGGCAAAGAACGGTAGGACTCAACTGTTTTTGATTCCAACGGGATGATGCGGAAACCAGAAGGTAGCAATGGAGCATCATCTGGAAACATCTCGTCAATCGGAGCAAATACAAGTTCTGAACAGGCACCTACAGCATTGTCATCAACTCCACTGCAAATCTGTGAAAACAAAGCAAGCCATTTTGAGATATTTATCAGAACCTCGAAGCCTAGAATGATAAAAAGCACAACAAATGTAAGATTTTAATAGAGGCAAATAATGAACTGGGTGCACCCAACTTCAACCGTATGCTTGAGGAAAACTTCAGTATATTTGATTTCATTTGGGAATGTTTTTGTCTTCCTTTAAAAAAAAATGGCAATACAAAAAGCTTAAAAGGTAAAGAACCTGCAACAGATGAATGTCCCTCGATAGGAAAGCATCTTCTTGAGCAAGAGAATGTCCTTCAAGTCGAACAACTTCAAGCAACTGGAACACAAATAAAACATCGTAAGCACCAACAGCACATCACAAATAGAACCCACATTTGCACTTTTAGAAAGAAAATACATGAATGCCAACAAGAGAGAGGAGAGAAAGAACTACCAATCTAACAACGTACCTCTTCATGCTCAATTGTATGGCCGAGGGGCATGATGATTTGGCTCCCCGTAAACCTAGTGAGTCTCATCCCTGGATAAGCATAAGAGCCTGCCTTTAATGCTGCAGCTGTGTAGCCATCAACATTAAAGTCAGCCCACTCCGAGCGATGCTCCCTTAAAAAGCGAACGAGGACTGCAGGAGGGACATTCTGATACAAAAAATAACAGAACCTCAGTTTAGTTTTACTCAATAAAAACCAGAAAATTTGGGTCCGCCAATACTTCAAAATCTAAATATGGATGAGAGAGAACGTATAAAAAGGACATCTTCGACTTCCATCTACACATCATTCGAAACTTGCTCCCAAAAACAAAAAACTTACTTGGAGTAGCATGGAAGCCTTTGCACAGAGAACCCCTCCAAGGAATGCGAGGGAGTTGGCAGGGTTTGAAATGGTGCTCAAATTCTTGGCTGAATTGACTGCAATTGTAACGTCTTCAGCACCATCAACATTCAATATCGACCACCCATCGTCATTGAATCCGTTAACAGCATCATTGAATCCTCTAAAAGATGAAAAATCTATAATTAACAAATGATCCAAATGAAAGAGGGAATAAAAACTAAAGATGCTAATAATATCCAACAAAATACCTTATCAATCGTTGACTAAAAGTTCGAAGAACGGCTGGCTGCCTGCCCAAACTGTATACCACCTCACCACTTGTCTCTTGTGCAATTTGCCTGATATAGCGTAGTGCCTTCACAGAGACAGTCTAGTCAGCACCTTCCTCTATAATCTTTATGCTCACTATTACTTTCGTTTTTGGGTTACGGCTCCAAAATTGATACAAATTGAATGGATAATTTCACTTCCCGCTAAGGATGACTAACAAACAAACACTATAAATATGAAGATAAGAAGAGGGAATATAAAAGATTTAATTACAGATAGCAACCTACTATCAAAGTTACTTTTGCCTATTAAAATTTGCACGATAAGCCTCAAATATTTCCCGCCAAACAGTACTCACCGCAATAGTCATTTTCTGGGCCACCACTTTAGATGACTCATAAAGTGGTCGCAAAACCTCTGGTACACTCCATGCCTGAATAGATTTACAAGTAATTAAATTTAAAATCTTCCAAAAAATACGACTCTATAGCTTCTTCAATAAACGCAAAGGGGCACAAAAAAAGTATAGGCTAGAAGTAAGACCTCAAGGTTCAGATGATCAACAATATGAATGATTGACCCTCCGCCGTCACATGGCCGAATCAAATATCCACTAGGAAGCATTTCAGCTCTAACAAACTGAGCAGCAGCAGCTGAATTAGGACCGGCACCAGAACCAGACAGAGATCTCTCACAAACCTACAAAACAAAGACGAAAGAGCATTCACAGATATATAAGTGTCCCCTAGAACGGTATTGATGTTAAATGTAACGTGGCAAAGTTAAGGCAAATTATACTAGGCATTGAATAACAAGGACACTCTTACCACAAGACTGCCGTTGTCTAGACTAGTAGTGTATCTTAAAGTCCAGAAATCTCGTGCCGGAGCCAGTGTCGTCGGAGCAAATGTCTGCATTGACGTAAAATTCATTGTTGTATTACATTGAGCTAGAAGACCAACTCCTTACTAAACTTTTTTTTTTTTTTTTTTTTTTTTTTTTACAGGTAGGCAATATCAGTAGTTAAGGCTCACCTGTGTGTAGATAAGCTCAATTGTTCCGCCATTTCCAGCAGGAAACATTGTGAAAACTTCCAGGCTCCGACAATCCCGGAACCAAGATGGACGATCTTTAAGGATCTCTGCAATCTGTTAAGAAATTTTGCAGTGCTTCTATCAAACCTCAATAACTACGAGGGCACAACATAGGTTATCTTCGACAATTTGAAACAAAAGTAATCACCTTTGTGGGCTCTAAACTAACTAGACCGCAGGCTCTAGCTGCCACTCCACTGCAACTTTGTGAAATGGCAAAGATCCCAACCGAATCCGGACCAGGCTAACAAAACATAAAACACACAAGAAGATAAATAACAATCTCCCTCGTGAAACTGGCTAGCAAAGAGAACATAATGCTCTTCGTTCAGAATAAACAAACCTTCATCCCAGGCATCTGGACCCAATCGACAGCAGTTCCTGTAGCCTTTGAAAGGAACTCTGCCAAGGTCTCCTCTGCAATGGAGAGGAGTCTGCAAAGATCAAAGCATACGAGTAAATCAGACAACCGAAAACGAATCCAAAGTTCTACCAAAGACCATTAGTCATGAGAGATTACCCAGCAGGGTTATTAGCATCTCTAAGAGAATGCTGTGGAGTGGTAACTGCAGAGTCACAACTCACATCAGTCGTTGCCGCTGACGCCTGCATCAAAATCAATTAAATGCTTAATAAAATAAGTAAGATAGACATTGTAAAGCTAATAGCAACCAACCAAATTTTTCTGCAATTCATTTGCACCTCACCCACTCACTTTTCTTAGCAAAATTAACTGAAATTGACAGTTCCCAGATATAGCCAGAGCCAAGAACAACAAAACAAACATAAAAATCTGGTCGACTGAAAAGCGCAAACAAACAAAATAGATACAGAATTGGTTCACATATCACTGAAGAATATAAAATTAAAAAAGTTGATTCCAAGAATTTCAAACCATACCTCACTCCTCATTAAGAAAAAAAGATGAAAACTTTTTGTTCTTTTTTTGCCTACTGGCATTCCCTTTCAAAATTTTTCACTTACAAAAACATTCGAGCACGTGAAATCCTTAAATTACTCAAATAAATTAACAATCAATCAAAAAAAAAAAAAAAAAACATGAACATAAGCTTACAGTATGCAGTTGCTGTCGCATATAACCATTCTCACAAACAAGCTGAGAAACCTGCTTCTGCAACCGATCATTCTCCTCCATCAACAACTTGTTCATCGCCGACAATTTCCTGTTCACAGTCTGCAGCCTCGAGGACTCTTTCCTCTGCTTCTCTCTACACCTGCATATCCCAAAAACAAACACCATTTCTTCTTTCCTCAGCCACCAAAAACAAAAAATCAAACCTTTACCCCAAAAAACTAGTACCCACTTAAATTCCTTCAAAACCCAAAAGAAAAAACAAGTTTTCAACCACCCCTCCCAAAAAAAAAAATAATAATAATAATAATAATTTCACGAAGTGGAAACCCATAACCAAATGACCCATCTAACCTGCGGTTCTGAAACCAGACTTTGATCTGCTTGGGCTCGATGTTGGAGAGAATGGGGCACTCCCGGATCAGCTGTTGGCGGCGCATAGAGCTGGGTTTGGGACACTCGGCGTAGACTCGCTCCAGGGCTTCAACTTGCTCGGCAGTGTAACGAACGTACTTCCCACTGTCCAGCTGCTGCTGCTGGTTTTTGTTTATGCTGCTTCCGCTGCTGCTCTCCCGGTGCTGGTGGGCCACCGCCATCGCCATTGTTCTTGCCCCTTCTTCTTGTCTTGATCCCACGAAAAGTCTTAAGAGGAGCTAGAGAGAGGAACAGAAAGAAGATAGCCAAGTGGGTTTTTTTTTTTCTCTTTATTTTTTGGGTGTGTTTCTGGTCTTGTTTGGGGGCTTAGCTGGAGTTACAAGATTCTTTGGTCTTGTAAAGTCCGTCGCTTGAGAAGAAAGAGAGAGGGGGGAGAGAGGGAGAGAGAGAGCTGATAACGTAAACGGACGAGCTTCTTGTTTGGCTATGAGACCTCTCAGAAGATTCTTGCTTTCGTGGAAACACAAAACTAGTAGCTTGTTGTTTAAGGTACAATAATATCCCAAAATGGGTTAGCCTACAACACAGACACAAACAAAAGTTTGTGTTTTTCTTTTCTTTTCTTTTATTTTCTTTTCACACTTTGGCTTTTGAACCTGAAGAAATGGAAACGACCCAAACCTTAAGCAACAAAAATAAAACCTCAAACTTTTCCTCTTCTAAAAACCCACAAAGAAACGACACAAGCAGAGAAACTCGATCTCAACGCAACTCAACTTTAACTCTCAACTCTAACTCAAACAGACACCCCTTGTGGTTTCGAAGCTAGATTTTTCGGAAGAAGAAAAAAAGAAACGCATTTTCACAAACGACGAACATTTCTACTTCTTCTCAGATAGAACCCAGATTAGCCCACGAAACAAAGAGCTTAAAAAACACCAAAAATGGCAGAAGAACCCCAAAAAAAAAAAAAAAAAAAAGACACACTCACTCTCTCTCTATGGGGAAAGCAAGAGAGGCAATGTGCTAAAGCCGCAGAGAGGTGGTGAAGAAGAAAACGGAGCGACCCAAGAGAGAGAAGGTACAGAGAGAAACCCTAACCACAATCATGACGGAGAAACTGAGCTATGCCTCTCTTACACTACAGCCTATTTGCCGAGAGAGAGAGAGAGAGAGAGATTTTTTTTTTACGTTTTTTTTTTTTTCTTTTCTGTGTGAAAAGAGAGGAGAGAGAGAGAGGCAAAGATGGTGATCTGAGCTGAAACAGTGGGAATAAAAGAGAGAGAGAGAGTGAGTGTTTAGTTTGCACGCATATCGACAAACTTACCAGAGAGTGATTTAATATAGTCGTTTTTTATTTATCAAAAAAAATTAATAGTAGTTTTTTATTATTAATGTTTTTTTATAATAAATTAAAACAATTAAAACAATTTAAATTTAAAAAAAAAAAAAAGAGAAAGGCAGGGGATTTGAGGAATGATTTCGGCGCATTTACGTGGATGTCCCTAGTGTTTGAATGAAATGACGTGTTAGGCCCAGTGGTCATAGTCATAGCCTGTTCTGTCAATCTGTCTCGCTCTAACGCCTCCCTCCCTCTCTCTATATCTCTCTCTCTCTCCTCTCTCTCTCTCTCTCTTTCTCTCTCTAGTTAAAACCAAATCTACCTTGGCAGTAACAAACCCTTTTTTTTTTTTTTTTCAATCCACTTATTTTTCTTCTCTAATTTTTCATATTTTCCCTAATTTTATTTATCATGAAGATTTTTTTTTTTTTGGCGTTGTCACCAAAATAATAATAATGACGATGACGAAGAAGTTAAACAGCACTAAAATTTTTTTAAAAAATTAATGATTTATTTGATAAAATATCTCATTTTAAATTAAATTATATTTTTTTATTATATTTTTTATCTTTTTTTGAAAAAATTTTTTGTCTTTTCTGAAAAGTCAATAAAAATTACTATTAAAATTTAAAAATCTTAAACTAAACTCATTCACTAAACACCCTCTAAACTTGAGTTTAATTTATCAGTTAAAGATAAAATTTTTAAGTTAAATTTAATTTATTTTTTTAAAATTAATTATAAATTATATTAATTTTTTAAAAAATAACAAAAATTGAAATAAAAAATAAAGTTTAATTAAAGTTAAACTTTAATGTCAGGCAAAACCTCAAGTCCGTTTTCAAGTATTTTTGAGATATTTTTTTTAATATATAAATGTGTTTAATTGTGTTTCAAGTGAAAATTAGTTTAAGAAAAAGTAAAAATTGGATTTGGATATATTTTTTTAGTGTATAAAACTTAAAAATAAAAACAAAAATGAGAAAATCCTTTTTGTTTTTTGTTTTTTGTTTTTTTTTTACTTTTTGTAAAAATAAATAGTATTTTTAAACTATTTTCAAATATATATTTATTGGGGGAATCGTGAGATTTTTATTCAAAACATTTTCAAAATAATATTAAATTAGGTCAGATCTACTATTAAGTCTTTTTTTTTCATATTTTATTATTATAAATTAGTGTAAACTTTACATGTGGAATACAACATTTCAAAATAATTTAGGTGGCTAAAGACATTTATCTTACCAACTTAAATTTCAACATAGTACGAAACAAAAAGAAAAAAAGAAAAAAAGAAAAAAAAAAAAAAAGGTATGGACATAATTCATGCATTGACATCATGGGCAGTGGTGAAAAAACAAGTTGCTCGACTCGACTTGGTCCATCCGGGCATAGAGGGAAAACAGGTTGATTTACCCTATGTTTAGAATATCAATCTAATCTTAGAAATCGAAAAACATCAGTTAAAAAGTGTTTTTTCTATCTTTTTCTATCATTATCTTATTTTTAAACTTATTTTGTATAATATCCTTTTAAAAAAAGAAAATGATTTTTTAAAAAATCTTCTCACAGTGTAATATTCCCATTATCGTTTCTTATAATTCCAAACAAATTTTTTCTTTTAAAGAAAAAAAATTTATATATCCAAACACCATCTCATTCTTAAAATAAAAAAGACTTTCTCATTTAAAACGTGAAAATATTCCTTTTCGAAAATCGACTTGTGATCCAAATGGAGTCTTAATGTAGTAAAAACAAATTTCAATCAAACCAAACTCTAAACAACTATGCAGGGATTGACCTGATACGTGAGTCATAAATATAGCACTACTCTTTATGTATGGGTCGAGCGACTGACCAAGGGTGCAACGTCATATTTTACATGTTTAATTATGATTCAATCTTAAATACATGCATAAAATATCATTAAATAGATTCCCAACCTTAATAATATGAGTAACATATAATTAATTTATAATTTTTTTATAATTGTTTTGATGGGGTATGAAAAAGATTTTATTAGTAGGATTAGTACTTCCCCATCAAATCTCAGCATAAACGCATAAAATTTATTAAAAAAATAGATTATTTACAAATTTTAGTGAAGATCTAATAGTTACAAACCGTGTTTCACGCATTTTTCATATCCGCTTATAAAATTATCTTGTTTTGGTGGAAACATATTTATTGTAAAAAAAAAAATTATTTAAAAGTTAAAGCTTAAAATTTTGCAAATTCCCTTGTAAGGTTATGAGTGTTTAATGGTAAAGGATTTTCCTTTAGCAATCTCAATCATCAAATCTCATGCTTTAAATTCTCGGATTGCAGCTTCTACAATCAATCGAATCCTTCAATCCCAAGCTTCACAAAGCCAAAAGATGAGAATATTCTTCCAAGGACAAAAGAAAAATAAAGGGTGGGTGGGGGGAAACAAAAAAAGAAGAAGAATAAGGGGCAGTCTCGATAATCTTCGTAAACATGAAAGACAATAAACAAAGTAAAAAACTTTGTGGAAAAAAAAAAAGGAAAAATATCATGAATTCCTTATGAATTTTGTCACTAATATTAATATGTCTCATAAACTATGAAATATATCAATTATACCCTCTGAACTTTAATATATGTGTCAAATTATCTCATATGTTAGTTTCCGTTAGTTTTTCTATTATCTTTAATATCAAAGTACATCATGAACTTTGTTTTTGTATCAAAATATCCTATAATCTTTACTATTTATATCAAAATACCCCATGATCTTTAATATTTATGTCAAATACCATATTTATCTTATTTTAATTATCTAATATTGTATAATTACCTAATAATTATTAACTTTTTAGAATATGTAAAAAAAATTATATATTTTTATTCTAATAAAGTGATATGCATTTTTTAATGCAGTCTTTTTTATTTGTTTTATTTTACTTCCAGTTTATTTTGGTTATTAGTTTACTTATGCGTAACCATAATTGATAAGACTCAGATGCATGATTTTGATTTTAAATGTGATGTTTATTTGATCTACATAATTTGAACTCATAATCATAACGAATTTCATTTATGTGTTTGTTTAAATTCATAATAAGAATAATAATTGTAAATTTACTCTGATTCTCATTCATAATTATATTTATTAATTTAAAAAATAATTGGTTACCATATATAGTACAGTATTATCAGTCATAATTAAACTAAAAATTATAATATTAGAACAATAAAATAATGAACAAAAGTTGTGTATTTATTTCAGTTTAAGAAAATCAAAATGAATATACATTTGAATTAAAATAAGCAAAATAAAAAATAGTTGGTCAAAAAATATACATTTCTTTTATTAGGAAAAAATATTTTTTTTTACCTATTATAAAAAGTTAATAATCATTCGATAATTATACAATATTAGATAATTAAAATAAGATAAATGTGACAGTTTAATGAAAATATTAAAAATTGGATGGTAGTTTGACACAAATATTAAATATCAGGGGCATTTTAACACAAATATTAAAGATTAAGGGGTATTTTGATATAAATATTGAAGATCATTAGATATTTTGACACAAAAGTAAAGTTTAGTAGACACTTTGACATTAAAAATAACAAAAACACTAATGGAAACTAACATATGGGGTAATTTGAAATACATGTTAAAGTTCGGAGGACACAATAGATTCATTTCATGATTTATGAGATACATTGACATTGGTGATAAAATTTACGGGGAATTTATGAAATTTTTGGAAAAAAAAAAAAAAGAATAACCAATGAATAAATAAATCAATAGAAAATGTGAAAGTGGCTTTTGTTAGTTTGACAAATATTTGCAAATTATTCCTCCGGCGGCGGCGAGTCGGCGCTCAATCGCCGGCCTTATGGTTTGGTCGGTTTTTGTTTTTTTTTTTTTTTAAATGTTACACCCCACACTACACCACTTACCATATTAATCCCATAAATTAAATTCCACAGTTATTATATATATATATTAACATATATAATATAATATTATATATAATATGAGACGATAATAAAATTTTGGGGGTAATGGGTACAGCAGTTGCAATGTATTTTTTTTCCCTTGCTTTTTGGCATGCGTGAAAAGTGACCTCACGTGCTTGCCACCATCCCAATCACTATTATATCCAACAACAACAGGAAATATATATAAATATATATATATATATAAAACAAATTTTAATTAATGTTGTTAAAATAATGATCATAGAGATGGATACAGGGTGCCGGCCCCACTGAAATTTTGTATTATTTTATTTTTATTTTAAAATTTTTATTATTTTTTATAATTTACTTTTATTGATATTAAAAAATTATCACATAATTATCACTAAATTTAATTTTATTTATAAAAAAAGTTTATATTTTTTTATTTTGTTCTAAAATTTAAAATTCTCGTATAAACCCTCTCAAATTTTAAAATTTTCACTAGTCCCCTTCATAATTTATTTTATTTAAAAATATTTAGTATATACCTCCACTGAAATAGTTTTCTACTCCGTCCTTGGTCATGATAATGCCTGTTCACGAGGGAATGGAAGAAGGATTGCCCTTGAATTTGGTTTTGGTTATGCTTTTTCTAACACATTAAACAGATGAAAGCACTAACCAAAAAATGCCTTTTTCTGTGTTTACTATTTTTTTCTCAGAGGCTGTATTGCATCAGAAGCAACAACAACAAAGTGTATAAAATACTATATTTGCGTGCGACAGGTTGAAACTAATCTTTTTGATGTAATGATTGTTTATTTTGTTCGAATTAAAAAGAATTAGGGAAAAAAAAAAAAAAACTTCCTAGACATGAATATTTCTCAGCTATCTCTGCTGGTTCTATTTATGGTAACATTTTGTATGCTAGTTCATTTTGTTTGAATTACATTCTCAAATCACATTTAATTTATATTTAAAATGATATCACGAAAAAGCAATACAATTTATATCTTAATAGTCCCCAATCAGTACATAACCGATTTGTAAAATCAAATAAAACACTCAAAGAAAAATAATATATATCAAACTTCTCAATTGGACATTTAAAAAGGTATATAAAAAATCGAACATACGTGTGACTTCTTAACAAATTATATATATCGATAAGAATATCCAATTGACTGAAATCCCATAATACTAAAATCACACAGTTTTATTTATTCTATGTAAAAACTATAAGTTTATAGATTAGGATAAAACTAATATTTTAGAAAGATTTGATGTGAATATGTCCTTTTTTTTTTTTTTGGCTTTTTTCTTTTTACCTAGCGTGAGAATTGCTCCTTATATCACATCAATCCACATTGGACGAGTCTTATTGGCCAGAGATTTTCTACTTTTAATAATGAAACATTTATCCATTAGATTTATTTATTATGTAATAGCATAAAACATTAACTTTAGGTTTAAAATACAAACAAATTATCTGAACTTGTTAGTTGTTATACCAAAAAGAAAAAGATCAAAAAGAGAAAGAAAAAAAATAAACAATTGGATAAAAAATAAAGGAGTTTAATATTACGTGCCAGCTTTGGCCTGCAGTTTTTCTGGTCCATGCTTGGGTGGTTTTTATGGGTGTTTTTTTTTTTTTTTTCCTTCTTCCTTTAATTTTTCAGTCTTATTTGGCACCACTTTAACAAGAGAATGTCGTACCAGTCGTCTGTCTGAATCCCAAATATAAAAAATCAAAAAACAAAAAGCAAAATAAGGGAAGCATTCCTCAAAGGTCAGATCTCTGTAAAAAGGATATTAGAATGGGTCATTTCACAAAGATCCTTGGTAGTGATTCTCTCCCATATCATCTGATGGTTTTTATTTTATTTTATTTATTTATTTATTTATAATTTTACAAAATGCCATTTTGATGAGATGAAACCGACTTGTTGAGCAAAGCCACTGTCTACTTTTGCAATTGGTATTATCATTAATAGTAGCCCTAGCTCAGTCAGGAGCCATGGAAATGGAAGACATGAATCGGTAGTATATTAAAAGAAGAAGAAGATAGATTGTTGGGACTTTGAGGGTTCATCCTAAAATATTAACGGTCTAGTTAATATATGACTTTTTGTAAACACTCCCAATAATCCTTCACTCTTACAAATTATTATATCACTTCATCAACAATGATCTATCTGTCTTTCTTAAATAATTGAATTTGAAAGATCATCACTCTACTGAAATGTCCATCCCATCATCACCCTGTTTTAATTTGGAGTTTCCATCTCGATAGTTCATTTTTCACCATAGATCACAATCTATCCAATAGTCCACCAACCTTCATCCAATTTTTCTTCGGGATTTATCTTGTACACATGCATAATTACATTTGGAATCTCAGTCGATCCACTTGCTAAGTCATTCCTTATAACGGGGAATATCAAGATACCAATTAAAAATTATGTAATTTTAATATAAACTTATCGATCAAAATGGAATCACAAAACTTGATGAAAAGATGATGATTTAAAATTGTGTCTGGTTTTTTCTTTCAATCCCGTCAAAGAATTTTTCAAAATGTTAGTTGTATTTACTAGAAGTTAAAATCAATTCAAAGCATGACAAGGCACTTGCAAAAGCTCAAATATGTTGAAACATTTTGGCCATTGTATCTAACATTGTTATACATTTACACCTGCTTATTTAATCGTTGATTTATTTAGTAAATTTATTTGTTTATTTAAGAGTTGACAGGAAGCTACCATGGACTTTTCATCACGGAAATAAGGGAACCAAATACCAATGTTTGTTTGAAAATATTTTGAATAATGGAAGATTAATTCAACCCCAAAACCAAATTCAAACCAAGATTTTTCAATCTCCCTAATATGACTTTGTTCTCACACTCTCTCTTTCTCACTAGGCACCTTCAAAATAGCACGCCGATGAGATTTAAAAATATAAATAAGAACTACATGTTAAAAAGAGAACAAATAAAAAAAACAAAAACAGTTAAAAAAAAAAAAAAGAAAGAGGTTGAGGAAATTGACTTTGAACATCGAAAAAGCCTCTCGTGCTCCATATATGGTGCTGTCGGGCATTATTGTGTGTTTTCAGTTTAGACAGAAATCTCTCTATTCCTCTCTCTATATCTCTCTCTTTCTCTCTCTTCATATCATATGTTTACATATATATAGATATATATACACACACACACTCATGAGAGAAAACGAAAGTGGTATATTCGTGATGTGTAGAGAGAAGATTTTGTGATAATCTTTGTAGCTTTTACTCCAACTGGGGGGATCTTTGGCCTTAAGACTAATAGTGGAACGTCTTCATCAAGTGGGAAAAAGCCAAATGCGGCAAAGAAACATAATAACACAACAAAGTTGTCTATGCATGACATATATATAATATATATACACACATATGAATCACATATATAAATATAAATATAGTACAATCAATGGAGTATGATGAGGCATAACAAAGTCAAATGGGTATATTTTCTCTCCTTTTTTTCTTTTCTAAACTTTAGGTGATGGGATTAACATTCTTCCACTTTGTCCCCCTCCTCTTAACCTTAATTTGTTTTCTTTTTTTGGCCCTTTTGTTTTTTTCTCTTCGCTTTAACTTTTCTCTTTTTATATTTATATATATAAAAGAAAAAAATTTTATTGTTGCTGTTGTCGTTGTTGATGTTCTTCTTCCTAATGGGTGGAGGGTTTCCGTCTGCTTTTGCCTTGAGCCATTGCTTTTTTCATAGGAAAGGAATATTGCCAGTGCTTCCTAAACCCCTTTTGGGCCCCATCTCAGGTCCAATCATGTGGGCCCATCCTGTCTGGGCCGGCTCCATACACACTACGCTCACACCCCTCCAAGAAAAAACAAAAAAAGTTAAAATTAGAATTAAAAAAATTAAAAAATTAAAAAAAAAAATATTGTTGCGTAAATCAATAGAATGCTGACGTGGCCTTGCTTTGAGGTGTTTGGTGTCGTTGAAGTGGAGACTTGACCCCACTTAAGTCAGCCACTTTGTCACTGTTTGACCTCCCTCTCTCCACCTTTGCTTGTTTGGCACACTTATAATTGTTGAAGTAAGTTGTAGTAGAAATAGTAACCCTCTATAAATATATGGGCATCATTTCACCACCCATGCTCTGTTGTTTTCACCATAAAAGCTTTTAAAAAAAAAACCCACAAATGGATAGACACATACACACCACTCAGCTTTGTTGGTTAGGGGTGTTGGTGAAGCAAAACTTTGTCACATTGGGGGTGAAAGAAAACAAAAGATCTATGAAGATTTAAAAAAAAAAAAAAAAAAAAAAAAGGCATAGCATTGGCACCCCTATTGGGCATGGCCACTCACTGCTATTGTGACAAGTCCTTTTTAGCACTATTATAGCTCAAACTTACTCATTACATAACTACTTGATGTGAACTCCTAATCTACCATAAAGATCAATATAATTTGGCTTGGAACATGTTCTTGATCATGTAATGAGTTTGCAAATCCTCTGTTTTTTTT
>JAFMPE010006886.1:1137-17535 GCA_024759925.1 Ficus religiosa | reverse complement strand
CCTTTAGAATAATTATGTAGTCCATTTCCTTACTAATCAGATAATACTAATACTGTTTTTCACTAAAACAGTACTATAATACTGGACTACCGTCCAGAATTCCTCCACATAAATTGGACTGCATATCGGATTTCCTTAGGACTTAAAACCATATAGTCCTTCATGTCCTCAATATTGAGCTTAATTTTTCTCTAGGGTCGTCTTGAACCCTATCCTTGCTTAATCGTCCGTAACGACAATTTTCTGCAGTATAATTTCCATACTGATAATTTATACTGCAGTATCATCTTGGTTAAACTTGGTCAACCTAAAGTCAACCTTGGTCAACTTTGACCGTCATAAAAATCAAAATTTCAATTTTGCCCTTTTTCCCAAAAAGGCCTTATATTTACCGAAGCAAACTATTTTTGAGTCTCGTAGCTAATTTACCGAGAATTCAAATATATACTGATATTTAACTCAGATCATGAGTTTCAAATCTTCATACATAATTAAATCTTAAATTTTCCTTGTCTCAAAGGAAATCATAGATTTATCGTAATTTCGGGTTCTTACATTTCTCCCCAGGTAATATTTTGTTGATTTTGTTTGCAAGTTTGATCTTTGTATCTTGCATGTTGATGATTTTCTGTTATATTTAGGATTTGTAGTGTTCGGTGTTTTTATTATGAGTTATTTGGTTTTTATGTTAAACTTTTATTTTTATCTGGTTTGATTTTATTATAAATAGGATATTTTTTTTATACTGATTAATTATGATTAGGTTAGTGTGTGTGATGTTTTATTATCATCATTGCTTATTTTATTGTATTTAATCTGTGAGGAATCATTGTTCTGTTTAATAATTGTATTGTATCATTTAGTTAGATTTAAATGAATTGTTAAACCTTTTTACTATTTAGTTCTCTACCTATCATCACAGTATGTAATCTGTCTTTAACATTTAATACTTCTAAATTATCTGTTTTTTTCCCCTTTCTGTTGTAATTTTGTCATTTGCTAGAAGTCTGCAATTTACTGCTCCATCATTATTTTGACTGAGATTTTTTTCGGCTGCAACTCGGTCATTAATGCAACTAATTATGTTAAAATTTCTTGTTTCTTATCTGTTGTCTCCAAAAAAAATTTTCACTTTCTCTTGCACCGACTCTTTTCATTTATTTGCCTCTCTCTTATAAATAAATTTTCTCTTCATTTATTACTTTATCTCTTTCCTTTATCATTAATGCTTCTGTAAAATTTTCTTAACTGCTTTGCCTTAAATCTTAATTCACCTCTGTTCAAACCTGCTCTTTTATCTAGGTATTGTTCTTATTTAAGACTTTTAATTAGTCTAAATTGTTGTTTTCATTTTGTATATTTTTAATGCTTTCTTTCTCAGTTTTCCTACTGATTTATATATTGATTATCTTATATTATCTCAACATGTTTATTATTATGGTAAGGATATTGTGAAGAGATTCAATTTTTTTTTATTGTGTTTTGTTTTTTTCCTCTGTTTTTTGTTTTTCTTTTGGATTACAATTTTTGTATGCTATGATGATCTCTATTTAACTATATAATAATGCATATACCAGATTTATTGTTTAATTTGGTATATGTTGCTGAATATTGTATTATTGATAGCATATGTTACATATACTATTTGACCATCTTTATTGTTGCCGTGGATGTTTGAGATTTGTGTTAATTTTGTTTTTGTCACAACATAATGGTACTGATTATATTACTATTTTTATATTATTGTAATATTTTTAAATTTTTTTTTTTAAGTTTTCTCTCCTTTTTCTCTATTCTCTCCATTTTTCCCATTTCCTTTCTGTATTTGGTGAAAACATTTGTAAGCCTTCCTTTTTTTTTTTTTTTTTTTTTTAGACACACTCCCAGACATTATACTTGATAGCTATCAAAGATGATGTTGAATTGTATTATGGTTATTGTTAATAAATATTATTATTGAGATCTGAGCATAACATAAAATATTGAATAAAAAATTTTATGTTGTTTTTTATAGTATATATGAATATGTATATGTTTATATTAAGTTATGTATTTAAATTAGTATATATAATTAAGTATAATGCAGATTTCAATTTCTGTTTTTTCATTATTTTGCATTATTCTTATTATTCCTATTTTATTTTTTGTGTTGTGCTTTGATTTTTTCCTTCTTTTTTTTTTCTATTACTCGGGGATTTTTTTTCATTATATTATTGTAATATTTAAATTTATTAGAAGAGTTCCTGTATTTAAATGTTTTTATAATTAGAAATTATTGTAATCTTAATTCTATAGTTTAAGTTCTTTTATTATGTAATTGCATAGATTTTATTTGGGTTGATAATTTTTTTTCCTGTATAATATTTAATGATTAATTAAGATAACTTAATTTATTCATTATTTTATTTAATAAATACAAGTTTTTATTGAAGGGAAAAAAATTTGTCAAAAAAAGGGGAGGGGGGCAAAAAAAAAGCAGTAGTAGTTAACATTTTAGGGAATTAAGTTTTTTTATTAACGCGTATTAAATTTTTTATTTAGTATAAATTTTTATTTTGTTTAATAACATATCTTGATCCAGAAACACCCCAGCTACAAGGTAAAAAGACAGTAAAAAAACAACTTACTTTTACCGAACCTATTATTGAAGAAGTAGAATCAAGGTATATTGCTATTTAAATTTAAATTTAAATTTTTATATTTTTTTATTTAACATATATATTTATATATCGTAAATTATTAGCTAATTAAATATATTATTATTTTAGTCCTCAACATCAAACTCCTCCGTTGTAATTTCAAATTGTATCTCTAAGTGATACATCAAAAAAATGAAAAGAAACCAGGTAATATTATTTTTCCTGTATAATTACATATCAAATTAACAAATTTATTTCAATTCATATATTAACCATAAACATTACTTTACTAATATATATAAATGTTTTTATTATGACAGATCAGAGGAGAAAATGAAGAAAGTTAAATATGAATGACATCAGCTCAGTCCAGAAAAAAAAAATTTCATAACTCAAAACTTTATGCATGTATAAATATAAATATATATCCATACCAATATATATAATTTAGACATCTTAATGTAAATATAAATATATAAAAAAACAAACTAAATTCTCAAAGTTATTGTAATTATATTATATTCCTTAATCAACTGCCTTTAATGTATATTATTTATTTTTATACTTTTTCTTTAACTTTTTTATCCCACTACCCTGTAATGCACGGGTGTTAGACTCGTATATACTATGAAAACTATTATAAAAATATTTACTAAATGTTTTCTACAAAAATAAAATGAAAGTAAAAATAATTAAAGCAAGCTCAGGTCTCTTATATCATTAACAATATTTGTTAAGAATAAATAAAATATAATTTGACCTCGTCATTAGCTACCAAGTGAAATGTTTGAGAATGTATAAAAAAAAAATAGAAATGTTTCTAGCAAATACAGAAAGGGAAAAAAAAAGGGTAAAAATATTGAGAAAATTTTTTAAAAATAAAATAATATAAAAACAGTAACATAATCAATACTGTTATGTTGTGAGGAAAAAAAAAAAACAATACAAATCCTAAACATCTACAGCAACAGTAAAGACTGTCAAATAATATTTAACAGTTATCTAACATATGGTATCAATGATATCATATTCAGCAACATATACCAAATTAAATAATAAATATGGTATATGCATTATTATATATCTAAACAGAGATCATCATAGTATGCTAAAATTTTTATGCGAAAGTTATCTTCAAAGACATTTACACCAACAGAAGAAGAAAACAACAACAAAAACAAAAAACAAAAAACAAAAAAGACCCACCACAACAACAGTAATGGAATAACATCATATAAATAAATACTAAACTTTTATAAATTATATAAAGATAGAAACATGATTAACATAATCATAGGGGAAAATATAATTTAAAAAAAAAACTCAAAATCACAAACGATTACAACAGTTATAAAAAATTGCTAAATCATATAACATAATCATCTAACTTATGATAACAATAATATTCACAAAACATCGACAAATAAAAAAAAAAATTTGTCTACGTTGTCTTAAAAAAAAAAAAAAAAACAAGAACAAACAAAAAAAGGAAAACACAATAACAAAATTAAATCTCTTCAAAACATTATCATAATAATCCTAAATATATGAAAGAGTGGATGAGAGATCCACTATTCATTTTTGGTTGTAAAAAACGCACCGTTTCAGGGTGTTGTTTTTGTTTTCTTTAATTATTTCTTTTATCAACTTCTTATCCTCCTTTCTCAACCCTCCTCATCTCGAATCACCTTTCCCTTTCCTTTTTCTCTTTCTAACTTGTATTTTCCATCCCTAATCTTCTGGTGCCTTTCTCCTTCTTTTTCCTCTCTTCTTTTCTCTCCAACCTCTATTCTCCACATCATCTCTCAGAGATTTGTTCTTGAGACTTGCTTGTTGGGGACTTTTTGGTGTCTCCCTCACTGTTCTTTGATTTTGGGGAAGTTGAAGCCCATGCCGTCGACAATTTGGTGGATTTCTGATTCTTTTGAGACTCTAAAATTTTTTGATAGATTAGTGGTTGTCTGTTGATGGAGATTGTTGTTCTTCCTCACTCAATAATGTGTTGAACTTTCTGGTTTATTGTTGGTCTTTATTTTTGATTGATGGAAATTGATGTTCTTCCTTGTTGAATAATGGGTTGAACTTTTGGGACAAAGAATTTGGTTGGAAGAATTTTGTTATAATCTCAAATACATAGATAGAATATGCATAATTGTTTCCTTCCTTTCTTTCTCCTATAACTGTTCGCCATAAACGTTATCTCTTTCTCTCTTCCTCTTGCCGTCACCTGATAACTCTCAGTCAGCCATGGGTTCTCGGCGACCTAGCAAATTTTTTTGTCCTGTATTTTGATTTTTTTGTTGTTGGAAATTTAGGGACTTTTCTTTAAATTTGTGGTTTCTCAATTTGGGGGTTTGGGTTTTCTTTTTTTCCTTTTTTTTTTTTGCCCCCTCTAATTTATGAGTTCTCTATATATATAGCCCTACTCATTTTTTTTTTTTATGTTTTCTTTTTTCCTTTTCCTCTGTTTGGTTGGTGGGAAAATGAAGGAAAGGAAAAATAAATCCTATATCATATTGTTGTTGTTGTTGTTGTTGTTGTTGTTATTGTTATTATTATCATTATTAGTTTCAAGTGATTGAAGATTGGTCATTTTGTGCACTTGTGTCGAATGCTTGATTGGGCTTTGGTGATTGATCGTTGGTGTTTTGATTAAGAGAAAGTGAATCTCCTTTGGGCCTCTTCGTGTATTTGCTTTCTTTCTCCTCTTGGTAATTCTTTTTTCATTCAACTACACTTGCATTTGTATTCTTCTGTATCCCATTGTTTCTTTTTCTTCATTTTTTTTGTTCTTGTTTTTTTGGCAGCATTTCTTAGTTAAAAATATTATTTGGATGTTCTATTAGTGAAATATTTAATGTTAGCTTACTATTTTCTTAAAAAAAAGATATATTGTTCATTAGTATTTTTCTTCATATGTAGGTGTTGGCTCAAAAGTGTCCTGTGTTATTTAAATATTTATTGGTTGAAGTTTGAGTGGTTTCTCAGTTTTGAAATGAGATTGTTAGTTATTTTTTCAATTCAAAGTGGTAGTTTAAACCTTGGACTTTTGGTAAAACTCTTAGTTCTATGTTAGAATATCTTGTGGTTTCAAACTAGACTAAGCTGCACATTTTTAGAAAACTTCATACTGAATAGTAGAGGATAAGATCTGAATTCAACTACTGTGGTCACTTAATTTCATTTATCTTAGCGACCATTAATTCTTTTTAGAGGTGGTCCTTCAACATGACTCCATGAAATGATTTGTTAAAAAGAATTTATTTTAGGCTTAGACTTTGTTTTATGTGGATGTATTTGTGTGAACTTGGTATGGAGTAGAAATTGTGACAAGTACAATATCCCTTTGTTAAATATGATTTATGAGGATTCAAGGATATTTATTTACGTTATTTTATGCACTTTAGGTATCTGTTAAAAATCCTAAGTGCGAATATCTTAGTGGTTGTCAGATAAAAATCAAAATATGAAAATTAGATACGTTTTAATTAAGTAAATGTAACGACCCAACTTTTCGGACCGTTAACTAACTTACTTATTTTTAATTTATTTATTCTTAACACTTATTTATATTAGGTTCCAAAAATACGGATTATTATTCTTAACACTTATTCTTAACACTTTTTGGACCGTTAACTAACTTACTTATTCTTAATTTATTTATTATTAACACTTATTTATATTAGGTTCCAAAAATACGGATTTTTTTTTTAACATACAGATTATACTTGTACTTGAAGAGTTTAATAAACTAAAATTTTTAATTGAGGAAATTGAAAATCTTTAGATAATAAATATCCTATTCAAATTCGTATTTAAAGAACATTTAAAAAGCTACAACTTCATGTAAGTTAAAAAGAAAGACTCTAAAGTCTTTTTCTCATAAAGTACTCTTATTAGTTTAGTAATACCAAAATATTAGAAACATTATTATAAATATAGCTGATACAAAATAATTTAAGAAGTTTAAATTATGCAGAAATTAAATTCGTGGTGGTATCCAACTCCCTTCCTTCATCGCCTCTACACAGCTTCGCCAGTCTAGAAAATATCTAGGTAGCGAGCTGCTTACCTATGTTACCTATAGCAAGTACAAACAATATCTCACAAAACATGTTTATAAAATTATATCATCACACGTAACATTAAGAATGTTCAAAAATGCATGTGATCTATGTGTGTTCAATTATGCTTTATTATATACACGTCTTGTCTACTTAACGGCCCCTATGTTGTACCCAAATGCACGCAACCAATGGGGAGTTGGGGGAGCGATCCTCTAACAACCTCCAAGGTCATAACTTATAATTTTCGTTCTTATCATATCCTCTCACTAATTGGAGGTTGGTATAACACTTAATCTTATATTTCATTAGCCTCATTCTTATTATTTGTGACAATGTGTAGATTTACATGTCACTATACATCTATCATTACGACATACATATGTGTAAGGCATTTCGATCATATCAGTGTAAGAAAAATTATGGTCGTCAAATGTTTAATCAATGCAATACATATGGCTTATATAATCATCACTTCATGAAGGTAAATCATAGAAAACATAAAACATCAACAATGAAAAACATTTTGTTCCATGCTGTAAGTGAGGTTTGTACTTACTTATCTTATGTGCTTTAACTTCCGGAGTTGTACCTCCTACTACTCAAGTTTAAGAAATTATTCTGATTTAACAATATCTCCTTATTAGATAGAATCATAGTTATATAACTTTATTCATTTATTTATTTATCTTATAAATTAAAGTTAGCTTAATTTAGTTATATCATAATTAACCTTAACACTTAAATCAAATTAATTATTAAGTGTTAAATAAATTTATAGTATTATTATTTAATTAATTTAATTATACTTAATTTAATTTAATTTATTTGATTAATTAATCAATTGATTAATTAATTAATTAACTAATTAATTAGGTAATAGTTTGTAACGACTCGGCTTACGTAGGCCGTTACCATACTTACTTTACTTAAATACTTAACTTACTTAGCTTGCAAAATAAATTTTTTTTTTTAAACTTAAATTTAAATCCTATCTCAACCTCATACTTATATATATATATATATATATATATATACACACACACGTACTTAATTAAAAATATTGAGTTTTCAAACTCTTTTAACACATTTTACAAACATACTAATTACTAGATAATAGTATCGTCAAATTGACATAACATAATACAAACATTTTTTTATATTTAAAACACGTGGCGGTGTCCAATCCGAAGTTTTCACAGTCTGTTATGTCATTTTCCACAGTCTTGTATCATATATTACTGGTAGGCTGCTTACCTACAGCATAAACATAAGATATGAGCTTCCGCCCAACAAGTACAACTTCTTATCCACAAAACAATCTTAATAAAGAATGCATGAATCAATTATGTTTTCTTATGAATCAATTATGTTTTCTTATGTTAGCATATTTTTGGGCCCCTTACATAATATAAGTGTACGTACTGTGGCGCGCAGCCATGGAGTGATTGAGACGGCTAGTCCAGTTGAACTCAAACCATGGACCAAACCCGCCCTCGTGGAAAGTTGGTACGACACGAGGAAACTTACTTACCATCATTCTTGAAAACAGTTTCTTAAAAACAATTTCTCGAAACCAGTTTCTTACTTGAAACTTTATCTTATTTTTATCCTGTGATTTAGCATTAGTGAGCATGTTTTCATGATGCCACAACATAGAACATAGAACATATGCATCACATACATTAATGAATGAGCTTTGAAAAAAATATGCAAAGCAGTAAAACATTTTGCCTATATTATAGGCGGAGTTGTACTTACAAGTTGTCCTACGCTCTAGGTCATCGTCCCAACAAGGTACGACAACAGGTTATACTCTTGTTTTCAAACCAGGCGTAAGAATCATTCTACCGCATAACTCAACAAACCACAACATACAATGTTGGTATCCAATCTGATTATCATCGGTAATCATGGATACAAACCTTATTATAACAAATTGGTATTCTATCCAACTATCATGGGTAACCACAAATACAAAGCCCAACATAGTAAATTGGTATACTATGCAATTACTGTTCGTCATAGAATTATTACCATATTTTCAAGTAACTTGGGACTATTTCATTTTTATTTCCCTTTTTCTCAAAAATATGTTGCTTTCTTAGAAAACACATTGGTTTCATAAATGCTTGAAATTGCCTTTAAAAATCATTTGTGAAGTTTTAAATGGATTTAAAACCTTTTAAAATCATTTTTTGTAAAACCGTAGTTCCTTTAACATAAATCATAAAATTGTAAAATCTAGAAAACTGCTCTTGAAAACAGCTTTTAAATTTGGTTGAAAGTACGTGTGCAGGAATTTCATGTACTCTGCACAGTTTTTAAAATCTAGTTTTATCTTTAAATCGGTTTAGATTTTGAAAAAGTTTTCTTCACAAAAGTTATAGATCTCATTGAAACCTACAACTTTTGGTTTGTCCATAACTTAAATCTATCTTTAACTTGTCCATTTTTCTCCTTGAAGAATTCTGGCTTTGTACAGTAACCGAGACCAGCCAGTTTTGAAACTCATAAAAACAGAGACCATTGGAGCCTGTTTTTCAAAAACCGTCCATGTTTTCGTCTAGGGTTTTCCGTTTTCTACAACTTTGTAGTTATAACTTTTTTCCAAATTCGGCCTCTAAGGGGCTCAAAATTGGGTTTCCAGAAAACTGTCCAATTTATTTTTGAAAATCGGCAGTTTGTATTGTGTTGGTTTTCATTTAAAAATTCGCACACACTACCTCAAATAGTCGAAGCCGTGAGCCTACGTCAACATGCATTATTCTTAACATTCAATCATATACTTATCTTTTTACTTGAAAAACACAAAGTTGATAGCCTTACTAGCTTACCAAGTTATGTTTTTAGGTTAATTTCTTAACCATCATACACTTAACATTCACAATCATCATCATCATCATCATTCATAACATCTCCCTACCTAAGCATGTGAAGGCTTTTTCACAAACACATGGTGAGCACACATAACGTTCACACTCATCTTAGAGCATAAAATCAAACTCATGCTTAAAACTTAAATCAAGCATAGACTAAGCATATAAAAACCATAACATAGAAAGATAAGAAGCATGAGCTTATGCTCTTACAATCCATAGCTTGAAAAACACATAAATCCTTAACCAAAACTTAATGAAATTCTTAATAAGAGGGTCAAGAGTAATACCTCTAGAACTTAGATAGGTTTGATTCTAGACCTTGGTTGCAAGAAATTTGCTCTATCTCCTTCACCACATAACCGGCCTTTGCTCTCTCTCTTTTTTATTTCTTTTTTTTTTTCTTTCTTTCTTTCTTTCCTAAGGCTAGAGAGGAAAAAGTTAGAAGTGAACCAAAAGTTTGAGAGACTAACTAATGACTCAAGCTCTACCTCACCACCCCTATTTATAGTTGAAAATTTCAAATTTTCACAATTATTTTTATTTCTAAAATTCTCCTTGAATTTACATATTTGGCCTTAAATACAAAAATTTTGTCCTCCATGTCCCTTAGTTGGCTGGCCATGTGGAGGATTTTGGGCTAAAAATCCTTTCATAATTATCTACTTTTCCATAATTTCAAAACTCCCGAAATTATGTATTTATCCATAATAAGTTATCCTCCAAGTAGGGCCCTGTTTGGCCCTCCCTCCAAAAATGTAGTCCACTTTCTTAATGATCCAGATAGTACCAATACTGTTTTAACTATCAACAGTACAGTCATACTGAACTGCAGTCCATAATTCATCTGCACTTAACTGGACTGCGTATAAGTTTTTCTTAGGAATTGAAACTACTTAGTCTCCTTGCTCCAAATATTATTCCTGATTATTCTAGAGTGATCTCATTCCTTATTCTTAACTCTGCATCCGTAATGACGATCGGTCATAGTATAATTTTCATACTGCTTATTATATTGTAGTATCGTCTTATTCAAGTCATGGGTTAACCTGATCATACATAAGCCAGAACAAAATCATTAATCAGGATTCTACCTTTTTTTATCAAAAGGCCTTACACTTAGCTTGATACACTATCATTGAATCTTATAACTTATAAGGACTCAAACATATTCTAATTAATCAGATCATGTATTTTATATAGACATACACAGTACAGACTTAGATTTCCTTTGTATCAAATGAAATCACGAGACTGTAAATAAAAAGGTTGGTTATTACATAGTTAATTATTACTTTATTTAAGTGTGTAATTATAATTTAATTACATAATTTTAATTGACTAATTAATAATTATATCGTTAATAATTTAATTATGTTACTTAAATATTCTTTCTCATATAAAAATTATCAATTATTAATTCTCATATTTAATAATTAATAATTAGATTATTCTAATAATTAATGTTTGATTAATCTCTAATTAATCGTGCATAGTTATATTAATAATTATATATATAATTAATGATTAATTAATCATGTATTATAATTCTATAGTTACTTAACATAATAATCTTACTTACACAACTAATTATCACTTACTAACTCTTATAATTAATTAATTACTTTATTAATTACTAATTAACTTTCTTAGCATAATTACATTTTATTATATCTTTATTAGTTTATTTATTTATTTCTTAATTAATTAATCAATCAAGGTGACAAGGAATTACCTGAGTGTATACCTTCAATCTAATATTAGGCCTGTAAGGTCCAATCCCATTAGTGATAATTATTTAGTTGGGCTAAGGCAGTCTCTTGGTATATACACAATAATACTCTAGTGTACTTTATCTTAACCCATTTAAAAATTTGTGGTTCAACTTTATAAAGTTAGGGTATTTCACATTATTTGATCACACACTTAATACTAACTCATTTCATAACTAAATATGTCAATATGTTATGACTTACCCTTATGTCACATTTTAATGTTTAATCGTTTTGTCGGTGTAGGATTTTAACTTGTAAGATCCATTTAAATTTAAGTATAATCTTGTTTTGGACACTTGAGAACTCATTAGAAAGCTTAAAGTATCTAGTTTCTGCTTTTATAATTTGTTTTCTAAGATTTCAAGCATTTTAAACATTAATGTGGGCGTATTTCTAAGTGTCTTCTAGTTAATTATCATTTTACCAGATTACAATACAATATTATGTGATTTATTAAAATTTATTTACTTATCCTTTTTAAACGTACGATATCTCATTTCGAAACTTGAGATGTCTACTTTACAGTCGTAAAGTTCTTTCCTTTAGTGTTTGAGTGTTTCATACCGTAAACTTAGGTTTTGTTACTATTATTCCCACATATATACTACAAGTCCAGATTTATGGGTAAAATTAGAAAAATCATAATAATTCACTTACAAGCCCAAATAAGGAAAGAGATATGTCATTGGAAAGCTTATGCTGTCTAGTTCATATACGAAGAATATTTTTGTAAAATATTATGTTTAATTGACCCAAAATAAACAAAACCCGTTGCTAGACAGGGTTCCAGCAAAGGCTTTCGGTTCGTAGTCCAAACTTGTAAAATTCACCAAAAACTGCACATTTATCCGTTTGAGGCGTATGATATCTTGTTGGAAAGCTTAAAGAATCTAGTTTTCAGATATATAACTTATATCCAAAATTTTGAGAATAAAGGGTTCATTTTCTCCCTAGACTGTACCCTAGAGGTTCATTTTCTCTCTAGTTTTGTATCACAAATTCAAATGCTCATAACTTTAAACATACAAAAGCAAACTAAGTAATTCTAAAACCTAAAATGAAGTTTATCTTCTGTAGAATTTTATCATATAATTTATTTTTCATTTCAAAGTTTTTAATGCATGCCATATTACCACAACAACTACAAGCTCGAACGAAGTTCGTAGATCTTACCGAAATGCTCCGCGGATCCTTTAAGATCTCGGACCTCCAAAGTTTTTCTCAAAACCTTTTCCTAGGTAAGAAGAAGTCTAACATTAAGATTCTAACTAAATATCATGCTTTAGTTATCTAAAAATGACTAGAACACAAATAATACTACTAGGTTACCTCTAATAAAATATCCTCTAACTCCGCTTCACACTTCTTCAAACTTGGTGACGGGGTTGCTTGGAGCTTGAAAATGGAGGGAGGGGGGGTGCTAGAGGGGTGTTGGAGATGGAGAATAGTGTTGGTGGTTCTTTTTTTCTAGTTTGAGCTTGGTGGTGGCTAGAGAAGCTAGGGTTGTTTTGAGTTTAACTTGTGTGAGAATAAAATAACATGTGAGAGGTTTGTTTTCAGCCAACATTTACTTTAAAGAAGCTATATTTTGAGGGATAAAAATGAAAAATTTTCCACTCCCATTCTTCTTTTAGTTCTTGAAAAACTAATCAAACAAGAATAACAAGAATTCAAGCAGCAAATCAAAACGACAAGCGAACCAAATAGATCAAATTTGTCACGGATTCTGATGATTTTTTTGATTTTTTTTTCACACTCAAACGTGGGGTTATGGCAAAAAGGGATCTAGGACGTACGAAACAAGAAAACACATAAATTTGTCTCGGATTCTAATGAATTTTTTTTGGATCCCTTTTTTTCCCGGATTCTTTTGTTTTGTTTTGTTTTGTTTTTTTTTTTTTTTTTTTAATTTTACAGAAACAAGCAGAAAGAGCAGGAAATAAGAACGTCAAATTTTGAAACCACCAAATCCTAATTCACGTTTCTAGGATTTGTAAACCGTGTGGGAATTGGATTAGGGTTTCTAATTCCTAAAAGAACTCAATCTCAAAGCAAGTAATCCAAATCTGAATCAAACACTAATATCACTTATTTAAGTAGAACACAATCGGATTTCTAGTGCAGCAATAAGGACATTTTTTTTTTTCTAATATATGCCAAACGTTTTTTTTTAATGAATTTTTTTTATCGAAATTTTTGTTTTGTTTTTTATATAAGAACAAATTAGAAGAAAATAAAAGCAAGATAAGGATAGGCAAACCGGAGGAACCTAGGCTCTGATACCAACTGATACAAACCACGCCAACAACGTGACAAAACCCGATATCAAATCTGGAAACAACAACCCAAGATCTTTCAAGTTTGATGGAAACCGCGACCCGTTGCTTAGTGAAGCAAGAACCTTGGTATGGTGATGATGCCACAAACGGTTATGGAAGTCCGTTTGATCAGTCGATTTGAACACCACAAGGAATCCTTGATAAGTTCAGATAAGTTTCTTCAAGAACTCAAGAAGAATAACTCACAATATGAATAAACATCAAAATCTTTTTTTCATAACCTGAGAAGTCAGCCTTATATAGCTGAAAATACACTTGTAAAATTCCTAATCTACCCTTAAGGATAAACATGACAAAAAACCTAAAAAAGATCTGATTTATCTAAATAAATTTGGATTTAAAAAGATACCTAAATTCAAATTTTAAACTAAAACTTTAAAACTCAAATAGGATTACAAAGAAATCAAATCTTGATAAGATCATATAAACTTCTTGAATTTTGTTTTGAATCTTGAACTTCTTGAAACTTGAAAACGTAATCTTGACTTGATTCTTTGTTGGAACACGCCCACATTAGCTTGAGTCATCCTTGCACGTTTATCCACATGGTGGCTTAATAGGCGTGTGTGGCTGATTGGCTCGGATCCAGTTGAATGAGTAAAACGAGCCTTTGTTCACCCTCAGTAGTGAATACATTCTCTTCATGTTGTAGAACCTTCCGGACTAAGTTATTCAACACTTCTTTAAGTCTTTTAGGTTGAGCCCTCGTCACCGGACCAACTGAAACTTAAATTGATTCATGAGTATTCCTGGCAGTCTTGATGTCCTCATCATTCCCCCCCCCCCCCTCTTGGGAAGGATTTGTCCTCAAATCATCACCGAGTTCAAAAACCAGCCTGTCATGTCCCTTGTTAGCTTGCTTGATGTCTTGTTCGGTTCTCCTCTCTATGTTGAGTCGTTTTGAAATCAACACTAGCTTAACCTCACTTGCTGTTGCATAGAAAGTTCTTCGTTTTTTCTCTATTTTTACCTCATTGTCCGAACTCTTCTATCTGTTTTCCTCCTCACCAGATTCGACATTACTCTCTTTTTTTCCCTCTTTGGCCGCATATCTTTCTTTCACCTCGCTCTCACTATGCATGTCCTTACTCCTCTTTTCACTCAAGCTCTTATGATCTCTCGGTTTCTTTTGTTCACTTAATTTTTTCAACCTCACTTGATCCTCATAGACTTGTTTTGGTGTCATTGGCGCAAGAGTGATTGGTTTTTGATTGAGCACAAATGAGTACTTGTTGCTGAAGCCATCATGCTTAACTCGCCGATCAAATTGCCATGGTTGGCCTAATAACAAATGTCCAGCTTGCATTGGAACTACTTCACACAAAACTTCATCTTTGTATTTCCCAATGTGAAACGGTACAAGAACCTGCTTTGTAACCCTTGCTTCACCACTATCGTTCATCCATTGTAGCTTGTATGGACGAGGGTGCTTAAGTGTTGTGAGCCCCAGCTTTTCAACCATGGAAGTACTAGCAACATCAGTACAACTACCGCCATCGATAATAACACTACATACCTTGTCTTTCACGTGGCAACGAGTGTGAAAGATATTCTTCCGCTGTACTTCTTCTTCTTTTTCTTTGGCTTGCAAACTCAAGGCTCGTTGTGCAACTAGTCCAAGCATCTCACCCTGATCTACCCCGAACTCCTCATCCCCTATTGGGGTGTCCTCCAATGGTGGCATATCCTCTAGAGCAGCTTCATCCTCAGATTCAATTTCATTATTTTCCCGGATCACCATAACTCGCTTGTTTGGACATTGGCTTGCTATGTGCCCTCTCCCCTGACATTTGAAACACCTAATATCACTATTACGAGTTGAAGTAGGGGATGATTTACCTTGAGAGGTAGTAGTAATGGTGGCTGGTTTGGGTTCAGGTTTAGCCTTGGACGTGGACTGGTTTTCCTCTTTCTTTGGGTGGTTCGACCTCTAAGGTGCTGCGCTTGAAGTTTGTGGGAATGGCCTTGGCCGTGTACAACCCCTCTTTAGTTGCCTCTCAACCTTGATTGCCATATGCACCAAATCCTCCAATTCCACATAATGGTGCAGCTCGATGGTGTTAGCAATCTCTCGGTTTAAACCATTCAAAAATCTGGCCATTGTCGCCTCCCGATCCTCCTCCACGTTGGCTCTAATCATCGCCATCTCCATCTCTTTATAATATTCATCAACACTCCTATTACCTTAATGGAGACCTTGCAGCTTCAAGTAGAGATCCCGGTTGTAGTGACTCGGTACAAATTGTCGTCTCATCACTTTCTTCATCTCATCCCAAGTTTCAATAGAACGTTCTCTGCTCTGTCTCCTATTGATACACAACTGATCCCATCATACAATAGCATAATCAGTAAATTCAATTGTGGCAAGTTTTACCTTCTTTAGTTCAGAGTAGTTGTGACAATCAAAAACCAGCTCCATCTTCTTTTCCCACTCGAGGTATGCTTCGGGATCACTTTTTCCTTGAAAAGTAGGGATTTTCATCTTAAAACTTCCCAAGTTGTTGTCTACCCAATTCCTAGCTTCTCCATCCTACCGTATCTCCTACGGCTGCCCACTGACATCCTATCAAATTCCTCCTTTAAATCGTCCCCTTCAAATTCACCCGAATCTTCTGTAACGCCCCAACTTCCCAAGCCGGGCCGTCACCATGCTTACTTGACTTAACTTAAATCTTGGTCCACATCTTACATACTCAAACTTG
>JAFMPE010006775.1:23073-39471 GCA_024759925.1 Ficus religiosa | reverse complement strand
GCAGAAACAATCATTACACAACCATCTTATAGGATCTATCCGAATAAGTTCGATGAGTCATTAAAACCTGTGCTTATATATGCGTGTGCGCGTGTGCACGCGCGTGTGTGTGTAAATCTAAAATGAGTGTGCATGTGTTGGAGTACTAGGATCTATCCGAATAAGTTCGATGAGTCATTAAAACCTGTGTTTATATATATGTGTGCGCGTGTGTGTGTAAATCTGAAATGAGTGTGCATGTGTTGTAGTACGTCATAAAGCACAAAGGTTGATCAAGAAGGGTACGGTATGAGCCGTGAAGAGACAGCAATGCACTAGGAAGGATCCTCATTCATATCGCACTTGTGGGCTGTGATTTTTTTTTTCTTTGATTAAATTAATCATAATGTGTCCCATTTTTTCCATATCTTCCCATAAATTAATGCATACAATTTGTTGTAGCACTAAAAATGGTTAACAATTGTTTATGTCTTCCCTAGCCGCGATTCTATGTTAACCCTCTTATTATTATTATTATTATTTTGTTTGAGCCTTTTTCAAAAAATTATTTTTTAATTTTCTTTTTATTTACTTTAACTGAAATTGTGAAGTATTCTCGAATTATTTTTTAAATCATCTGATAATGTTTGTCATTCTTGACCTGGCAAGTGATCTTTGGTTTATCTTAGGGATGACAATAATCTCCACGGGACAGGATTCTACGGGTCTTTGACCCAAATTGAGTGGGGATGGGAGACAATATTCGAGGACGATGACAAAGGCTTTTTCCCAAATTGAAAGCTGGACTTGGGACAGGGGAAGTATCCCCACCCCACCTCTGCCGCGGTATACTAATATAGATATAGTATTTACCATTTATTCTTTATTTTAATTGTGTAATATTAAAAAAAGTCATGTAATTTTTAAAATGCAATAGATATATTAACGGGGCGAGTATGAGAAAGACTTTCCCAGTGGGGAATTCCCTACCCTAGTCCCGCTCCTTTTTAGACGGGGATGGGGACGAGAAGGAATAGTTTTAAGGGTTGGAGATGGGGATGATCCCCACCTCCGTCCCACCATTGCCATCTCTAGTTTGTCTTTTTTGTCTTTGTCTTTTTTTTTTGTTTTTTGTTTTCCTTCTTGTAATTGGCTGATTGGATAGAGAATGCGCATATACAGTACAACTTCGCCATAGAGCTACTTAACTCTCATTACTTGCAAAAAGTGAAAAGGAAAAAGGAAAAAGATGATCATCAGATTACTCAACTCTCTTTCTTTTCGGCTTTAATGATCTAAAACACTATTTGTTTATTGACTTCCGCAAGATCTAAAGCACACGTCCACTCTGATCCACTTAAATCATAGTTTTTGCAGATAATTTGTAACTGGTTAATTAACATTTTTGCTGAATTTTATCAAACCCAATACGGCCATTTTTTTTTTTGTTGGTAATTTGAAATAAAACCTCTTATATTTTGAATCTGAAACCTAAAATTCCGAACCATTCCTTCTTTCCCACTGTGCTATCGGGCATCATATATTGACATATTTGTTTATAGATATCATATCTCTACCTTTTTCAGTTGTAACGGTTTAATATATAATTTATTAATTAATGAAGCCACTTCTACGTATTAAACAAAAAATTTTCTAAAGGAAGAATAAGAAAATGATGCTCTCTCTTTCTACACGCGCGCACACACACATATATCAATATACATGTAGTTTTATATGTCTTTTTAGTGCTCGGTTTCGATTCTCTAGTTTGCTTTATCGCGTCAATACACAGATTCTCTATCTGTTCACTCAAAGGCACTTGGGAGTTGAAATTTTGGTTCTTCATATTATATATGCGCGTGTGTGTATATATATATATATATTGTCACTTTTCCTTACGCACAAACTAAAACATATATTTGGATCCCCACCTTTCCTTCACACAAATCCAATCTGATATGAATTGGATCGATCCCACTTTTGTACTTAATTAACTTAAAATACTCTTTGGTTATTAAGCATTAATGATAGTGCTCTTTAATCATTAAGTGATATATATATATATATATATATATAATATGGATCACTAAGCCTTAGAGGTACACTATATATATATATATAGAAATTAGTATAATGAGGTGGAAATTCAAAACTTCAAAAATAATTTCCAATTCTAAAATTTCTTTGTTCTTTTGGCTTTTTTTCTTTGTGTATACACACGAAAGAATACAAGAATCCCTATCCAATTGCTTGTATAAACAAAATATGCTAATTAAGTTAAACCAAAAAAGAGAGAGAGAGTCCAATTGCTTGTATAAACAAAATATGCTAATTAAGCTAAACCAAAAAAGAGAGAGAGAGAGGGAGAGAGAAGAAAAAGGACATCGTATGTAAATATCAACATCAATGCCTATTAATTAACTAATTTGACATCACAAAGGATGTAGTTATACAAAGAGGTAATGTTGACACAGTACAAAAATTTGGTAGCCGAAGATTGTACGATTATGCTAGCAAAATTTGATCGAGGAAACATCTCTTTTGCTATCAAATTTATTTGGTCGCCGAAGATTTGGTCGCAGAAAGTTCAAATTCTTTTAATATATGAACTTGTATCATGATTATCTTAATGGTGCTTTGGCATGGGCTATTAATTAAGCTTTAGCCTTGCACTCCAAAAAAGGAAAAGTTATAGTTCTAATAATTATTCATGATAGTTTTAAAAGAAGAGAATAATATCCTCTCCATCTATCATCTATTTGGATATTTATATCTTTATATGATATGAAATATTATCCACATATAGTACTAGTACATAAAATAAGGCAAAAAAAAAAAGAGGGGGGGGGGGGGGGGGGTTATGGTTATAGTAGTGCATAGGGCACTTGGCAGGGGCCAATAATCTCCCTAAAATATTAATTAAAAAGTTAAAAAATGGCGTCCAAATTAATATAATCAAACAACGACAAACCATAAGAAAGATTAGTGTTGGAATCTTTCGCCACAACATAAAGAACATGAGAAAGGGGCGCACCATGTTCCTTCCCGTCCACTTGAGTGGATTTGTGACGTTAGAGAACCTTGTTTCATTACATTATATTCCTTTTTTAAGATAAGGGAGCTGCCACTATATAAACGTAAATCTTAGCTGCCAAATTAGTACAGATGTACTTTTAGGTGAATTTACCTTCGAGAGAAATTTAGGGTAGGGAATTCAAACACTTCATTTTCTGATAAAATCAGGTGTAAAATTAACGTTAAACTATGTATACATAAACAAATTTAATTATACTATTACTTAATATAGTTCATCAATTCATCCCACAAGCTTAACCTATTAGGAAGTAGGTCAATAGCATATAGTTTTTATATTTCAACACTTGCAGTGATTAGAAAGTTCAACACAAATATTTAAGAAGAAATCCAAAACATATTAAAGGCCTAACACGTGATGATGATGTTAAAATAGATAAATAGTGCAATTGTAGGAGTTTAAACTTAGTACCTCTCATTCTGATACCATGTTAGTTTATATCCATTTTAAAAGCTTAAGCTGTTTAAAAATAGACAAATAATAGTTTTTATATTTCAACACTAGCACTCGGTAAAATTCATCAATGAAAATTAAATTTCTACTGCTACATGTTGGGGTATCCATATTATCAAAAGATAGTGAGAATCCCATTTGGCAAGAGTATGTGTTACAATAAACTGAACCTAATAATCCACGATAAAAGGGCTTGTTATAGTCGAGTTTGTTGTTTAAGATTCAAATATTGAGGGATGTTTTTGAGAGTCTTGAACAATAATTTTTGTTCTTACTAGTTTAGTATTCAATTTAGCATGTTTAAATTATGTCTATCTATATCTTAAGTCCTAAATATTTAGTGATCAAGATTATGTCCTCTTTATTAAATAACAGAAACTGCCGATAAGATCTTTACTGGTTAAGTAAACCTATCATATCATATCTAATATCCATCAATATACAAATATATATGTATGTGTATATATATCCTGGCAAATTTATTTAAGTATTATTATTATTAATATATATATATATATTTGGTTATTGAACTTCTTAACACTGTTGGTTCAACAACCTAGAGCTATGATTTTAATGGAGGGGAATCGCACATCTCAAGGATCGATTCTTTTCACGCAAGCTATATATATATATATACGAAGAATCACACATTGCTTTCAATAAGAGATTTGGTCCCTTATAAGAAGTCGTTTTCTCATGCGTGTATATATATATATATATGCATATACGTGTATATATTTACATACACAAGCAATCTAATTCGCCAATCGAATGTTTGTGTCTTGCCTTTTTACCTCAGCCTAGTGTAACATCGCTTTCACTTTCAGAACAAAATCCTTAATTCTCCAAGCTTCCATTCCAACGTATCTAACCCTCCTGTATTGCAATTCTTTACTTTATATATATGCATACATACATACATACATACATATATATATATATATATATTTTTTGGCTGTTCGAATTTCAACTTGTAACTTTGGCAACCACTTTTAATTCAATATATCATGTGTTAAGTTGGCCTCTGGCCTCTGAAGATGATCAGAACACAATCTGCTAAACAAAAAAAAAAAAAAAAAAAAAAAGTCAACAACATCCAATATGAAACCCACCACTGCGCACTAAGTTCCCCCCATATATATATATATATATATATATATATATATTCTGTTTGGAAGCTATTCTTAGTAGAGTGTCGTCTAATCATCGCAATTTTGCAAGACATTTTAAATAAACGAGTATCAAAAAGGAGAGAGACGATATTCCACTGTTGTGCATTCATATTCATATTTTACCGATTCTCTCTCAAGATTTGGAGTGGACGTATGCAACTTGGTTTTTATTGCTAAAATTATTCATTTTTTGTTACTACCAAATTATTTGATATTATTTATTTCCCGTCCCATCAAAAAATGAAGAAATTATGCATGAAAAGCAAGTTGGATAATTTGGGCTTAAATAATAATTAAGCGTATCCTGAGATTTTATCCTTTTTCTGTAGTGGTGCAAAAGTCATTTCAATCAACACGGCCAGTTGCATGTACAGACATTAAGCCTCCATTTACTATTTAAGTTTAACTCTAACTAAATTATACTTTTTCATTTTAATTTTTATTTTTTTCCTGAAAAGTCAACAAAATTTAAAAGTAGTTTTTAAAAAGTCAACAAACTCCAACTTAAAAATTTCATCTCCAACTAACTTATCAAACGGAGATGACGAACTATAAATATAATCAGTGACGTAAGATACTTTAGTAATTGTGTGTGTGTATATATACACACACACTTGTATATCTGTGAGATTTTGTGCATCTTTAATGTAATCTTCTTTGTTCTTTGGAAATGGTATGAGAATATCCATTACTACACTAAGATTACGATGAGATATATATGCTGCATGTATATACATCTGAAGAGGGAACGAACAACATAAAGTGTGAGGCGTAAATCGGAATTCTAAATATTAATTTCTTTTTTTAAAAAAATACAAGTGAGCTGTGGAGCCATAATATGGACCATATTAGAAGGGCCCACTTGTAACCCGCCTTTTCGGCTCGTGGATCGGTCCGGCCGGCATAGACCATCACAGCCCCAACGCCCCTGGGCAATGTGGGGCCCATGCTGAGGTTTTCGCAGATACACTTTTTATTTGTTTATTTATTTAATTCAAGATAAAATATGAGAGAAAGAAGTAAATGACAGGTTTGTAGAAGAGAAATGGCAACAAACAAGTTATATTTTAAAAATAATAAAAAGTAAGTAGCTTATTTTAAAAATGTTTGAGGTACATATCATTTTATGGTAAATTGTTTGTTTACGGATGGTAATTTTATTTTAAATATGCTTTGTAAATAATTATCATATATGTATTTACTGGATATATATTTTATTTACAATAATATTTTTAAGATAATTTTATCGTGAATATATTATTCATCATACATATATGTTATTTATCATCATTCAAAAAGTTTTCTGTTGTTTATCTTTATTATTAGAGGTTTTTGGCCTAATTTCCTCCTTCCCCCTTTTTAAAATTTTAAAAGTAAGTAGACCAACAACAATGACTAGTGACTGTCGGTAGCTCGTATTGACTCTGGTCATCAAAGAGTATTATGGTAGATTGTTGGTGGTAATCTACCAGATAACCTTTTTCGCTATCCATGGATGATTTATGCAAAGACATGTTGACCTTTGCCTTATATTATAAGATGTCAAAATTTCAAATGTCACCACATAGGGGTAATATTTCAGAGATATGCTCTTTAAGTGGCATTCCCCTGTCCCAAAAGAAGAAAAAAGTACCCAAACAACCGTCATTTTTTTTAATCTATTGACTAACATGATACGAATTTTCATTTCTTAACCAACACAAAAATTTAGTTTTATTTTGTGTCATTTTGATTAGTGTCAAATTTTTATATTATGTTAATACAATGATCTTTAGAGTTGTGTTAGGCAAGAACTTTCCAGATTGGAGTTTATATTCCCTTTATTATATCCTTATTCATGTTCCTCCAATTATAATATGATACATGTGTAACTTACAAAATATTTTAATTGATTTGTTATGATATTAAAATTAAATATGCATATTTAATTGAAATATTACGATATTATTAGAGAGACATGAATAGATATTAATAAGGGGACACTAAGAGTTGGATCCGAACTTTTTCCTCCTCAAAATCACCCATCTCGAAAGATGATGAGGCCTTTTATAGAGTGGGCTCAAACTAAGTTGTTGTAAATGGACCGGGCCAATGTGGGCCCACACTAAATTCCTTACCGACTAGATTAGCAAGGGAAACTTTTGGTCGTCCTGGGCATCTCGTGGACGCGGGACTCAAGAGACAGTAGTAGGTCCCACATGTGTCCCACTCGGAAACCAAAACGACGTCGTTTCTGTGAGATAAACACTCCTCTTTTTCACATTTTTCTTTTCGGCAAAGTTTGATACTAGGCTTACACACAGCCACGTGGAGTCCAAACCTGGCACAAGCATTACTCGCCACGTGTCGTCTCTCTCTCTAGAACCTCTCCTCCAGTCAGTCTTGAGAGAGAAACAGCAACACCTTCCAAGTTCCCGACTTACCCTCCGTTCTCTGAACCCCTCTTCGCGCGAGGAGGAATTGAAGTCCTCAGAATAGTTGGAGGAAGAAGCACAGAAACCCTAGAATTGCAGCAGAGAAAATTTCGAAAATGAGGACACTCGTTTCCCGGTTGATCCATTCAAGATCATCGCTCTCCAGGCTCTAGTCAGCTCTCTCTCTTGTTTCCTCGTTAATTTCTTAATTTTGTGGAACCACTTCTGAATTTAATATGCATTTGTAATTTTCCGCTTAGATTATGATCATGTTTGTTGTCCGTGTCTTTGTTTTAAAATGTAATGTGATGTTATGTTTGGCTGCCGAGAAAGTGTGGCAAAGGATGGGAAAAATAAGGACCCATGAAATTATCTTTGGATAAACAAATTGTTATTTGAGTACTTTGTTTCTCTCTCTCTCTCTCTCTCTCTCTCTCTCTCTGTCTTTTTTTTCTGCTTTACTTTTTCGGGCGCAAATGTCAGCACTGTTCGTGAATTATTGTGTTATTATTAGTTTTAATGGCTTCTTTTTCGTTTATGAATTTGGGTTAGAAAACAAATAGGTGAAAAAATCTGGTTTTCTTTTACTTAAATTGAATGACATATGATTTGTTATGTTTGAAGATTATGCTTACTACTCTTACTGACTAGTCATTTTGGGAGAAAAATGGTTAAGGAAAATATATAGACATATATATATGTATATATACATAGATGCATCCGGGATTTTCGTAGTTATTCAATAGTATTCTCAGGATAATTTTAGTTAGTTAAGCTGGTTGTTGTGTATGTTATATCAATGTTTAGTTAATCAATAAGTTTGCAAACGCAGTTGTCCTTGCATCAAATGAATTTGTAGTCCATTTTTCTTATATTGGGATTCTTCGTGCCATGTAGTACAATGGCCGCGTCGAACAACGGAAGATATTTCTCAACAGACTCGAGTAATAAGGTTGACGAAACCGCAAAAGTCGAGGAAGCAGAGACTGTCAATGTCCCTCCGCCTCCTACAGAGAAGGTATTTTGTTTTTAGAGTATTTCCTTACCTACTGAATGGGCAATTCACCCTTTAGTGCCTCTTGAATTAATTAATTAATTAGTTATTTGTTTCAGTTACTTGTGTTGGGTGGAAATGGGTTTGTGGGCTCACATGTTTGTAAAGAAGCTGTTGACCGTGGTTTGACAGTTGCAAGTCTGAGCAGGTTTAACTCTTTACCATGCTCATCAAGCTTTTCTTTTGCATCTTGAAATGTGGTTTTGTTCAATTTTTAGCCTATGTAACATCAGATTTTATTGATCATAATTTTCTAACAAAATTGTAGGGATTGAAAAAAGAAAAAAGAAAAAAAAGTAAATCAAAAGGCTTTTTCGAGAGAGGAACGTTAAAACAAAAGATGGAATATGAACAATTACTTAAACAGAATGGATTCTCATAGCTATAATCTGGCTTCGAAGTTTGGTGTGGACAGTTTTTGATAAGTATGCGCCTGTGTTAATTTTGAATTGTATAAGATATAGATGTTCAGAGCGTGAAACAATTAAGATGCTATATGAATTAATACCGCAATATGTTGGTCCTGTCAACATTTGCTGATGGTGTTGTCTAAAATCTATGTACTACTCTCAATCCTCTTAATGTTTTTCTTAACCAACAAAGGTCACGGATTGGACTAACGTATAGCCCCTAAATATTACCTGTACCGTGGATATGCCTGTTTGGTTTGTTTCCAAAGTTTAGTGATTTCATTGCATGACTACTACTGCTCTTTCGGTGTTCCATGTCTGTAACATCTTGTTTTGATGATGTACATCTCCTTACACTTCCCCCTCCCTTCTTAGATCTGGTCGATCATCCATCCAGGATTCATGGGCTAACCACGTGATTTGGCACCAAGGTTCCTTTTCCTGTATTATAAGTTACGTTCGGGATATTCGTTTGGATTAATATGATGGCTCTCAACCATATTTCAATCTGCAGGAAACCTTCTATCACCTGGTTCTTGGGAGGATGCTCTGATTGGGGTCACTTCTGTGGTATCTAATCCTTTTAACTCATTTTCAGTGTACATGAATCGCCAACAAATATAGAAGAAGAAATAACTCTCTTACACTGACACACAAGCACAATGGTGAACCTATTTGGTTTGTCTGCTGCACTGTTGTTGACTACCTAGTTCGGATGACAATATGAGAGTCTCATTGTATGGTGACACCAGCAGTGCATGTTCATTCTTTTTTGTTATTTATTATGTGGCAAAATGGATTTTGTCTTGGTAGTTTTGCAAAGTGCAACAATTGACATTGCAATTTCTCATGCAGCAAGAGAGGGGAAAAAATTCTTACTAAAATACCTGTGCTCTAAATCAAATTATTAACTCCTCCATAAGAAACAAATCAAGTTATTAACTAATATTGGGAGTACATTTCTTATCTAAATGATGTGTCCTTTACCTTCCCTCCATTTGCGTAGCCCTTGTTCGTGGATGAGATTTGTCTACATTCTAATTAAGCTTTCTTTAATAGATCTCTTGTGTCGGTGGTTTTGGTTCCAATTCGTATATGTATAAGATAAATGGGACCTCAAATATCAATGCAATTAGAGCTGCTTCAGAAAAAGGTGTAAACCCCTACCAATGTCTCAGTTGTACTTATTATGGTTTGGTAATTCCATTTCTCTCTTGTGAAATTTGGCTTTCAATCCTGCAGGTGTGAAAAGATTTGTCTACATTTCTGCTGCTGACTTTGGTGTGGCAAATTATTTGTTGCAAGGATATTATGAGGGAAAGGTACCATCTTAATCACTTCACTTATGTTCAAGTTTTCTTCATTAGTGTATTGGAATATATTGCCCTTATTCTACTTTTATGCATTCACGTAAGCCGCTTTATTATTAGTTGTCTTCCTCTTTCTGAAGAATAATAGCCTCTTCAGTTAAGTCGGTTCATATTCTTAATGTACTAGTGATTAAATATAGTTGTCATACATGACTTCAATGATGGCAATGCATACAATTAGGTGGTCAATTTGTTACATGGACTGGAAAATAGTTCATTTGGGGTGTAGTTTTATCTTACACAATGTTCTACATGCATCTTTTTTCTAATGCAGAGAGCCGCCGAAGCAGAGCTACTAATCAAATTCCCATACGGAGGTGAGGTTTCTCATTTTCTCACTATAACTGCTGTTACATCGTCTAGTAGTTTATTTATTCTACCCAGTCGGCCAAAACAGTGAGAAAGCGACCTGTCTTAAACTTGAATAATCCAATAAACGAGTGATTTTTTTTTTCTTTTTTTAATGGAATTGTTTTTAGAGGGGACTGTGGTAGTCGTCTTAAATTTTCCAGTTTCAGATATCTTCTCGGGTGAGAGGTGAAGGCTGTGTGATATTTGGTTTATGATATGATAATTATTAATTATAGAGCAGCAGTTGAATTTTACTTACGTACCCTTTATCAGGAGTGGTTCTGAGGCCTGGATTCATTTATGGAACTCGCCGTGTTGGAAGCATGAAGTTACCTCTAGGTGTTATTGGCTCTCCACTTGAGACGGTTAGTTGCTGATTCTTCCTTGCTCAATATATATTCTTTTCTGGCGCGTATGTTCCCCATCTATCTTACAAAGGCTAAGATGAAAATACATGGCCAGTACGGTACATAGAACATCTGGATTATCTATAGATTTAGCAAAACAGGCACACCTTCTTCAAGCTAATATATAATATGAATGAAAATTTTACATTCTACACTGTGTTCGGTGATCTTCGTGTCATGCTTAAGCCACGGGAAGAACGCTACTTGTGACTGACCTCTCTAGTTTGCCATCTTATTTATTTTTTTTTTACCCTTTATTAACCTATGTAATAACTGAAATGTTAATTTGGCTTAAGCTTCTCAAGCTGTAAAATAGGCTTGCATGATTGTGTCAAAATGGCTGCAGATTCTCCAACACGCAAAACCACTTAGCCAAGTGCCGCTGGTGGGGCCCCTGTTCATTCCCCCTGTAAGTGTCACTTCGGTTGCTAAGGTTGCTCTTAGAGGTGCTACTGATCCTGTCTTCCCTCCCGGAATCATAGATGTCTACGGAATACAACGTTATAGCCAGAAGAAGTTTTAAGCCCATGAGTTTCTCGTTTCTTTTCCAGTTTACCAATGCTACAAACTTTGATAAAAGAAGAAGACAAAGAAAAAGATAAAAAAATGCGTAAAATGAGAATCTTTCATGCCCGTTACTTGTGAATCAGAGATGATGTATGGGAGCGCCGTTGAGCCAATAATGTGCGCCAAGTTATGGCTATATTTTTTGTTTGATTAATGATCAATTTAGTAAATGTGACAAAGTCCTTCCCCCCCCTTTTTTTCTCCTTGAAATTGTGAGCGCTTATATAGATTCTTGCATTTCGATTAAACACGGTAGATTTTGATCACAGATTAAACAATACGTATGGATACATATATGATGTTGGGATATCGTGACTTAATTTCTTTGTTTTGTATCATCATTTCCCTTTTGAAGGGATCTCTATTGCAATATTAATGAGCTTCGCCAAAGAAATGTCGCAAGAAACCAAATGAAACATGGCGCAAAGAGAGAATGCCACTTCTGGAAATTGTGGTGGGACATTGGTTAAAAAAAAAAAAAAAAGCTATTGCAATCATAGTTGTTAAATATTGCAATGACCAGGCTTATTAATTATACGACAATTACGTTTGTCACTATTTTAATGTAGCTCTGTAAAGTAAAAATAAATAAACAAATAATCCAGTAATGATGCTTGCATTCCAAATTTTCCAAGTAACGGCAAAAACATAAAAGCAATGATAATTCTATTGTAGGGGGGAGGAAAAAAAAAAAAAAAAAGGGTCGTATTGTTAATTTGGAATGACTCTACCAAGATCAACATTTGAAAACACACATTACATATAAACATACCTTAACATCGAAAGCTCCTAAAAACAAACAAAAAGAACAAAAATCATTTAGTTTCTTTAAGAAACAAAACGAAAGGAAAGTTAATTCCATATAAGTCCTCTCGCACAGCATTTTGGTGTGAGAGCAACAAAATTGCAGGGAAAATGAGAAGCAATAACCCTATAAGCTTTGAGGACATAGGCAGCAAATCGGTCCATACTCAAAACATATCAAAATTTCACGCCAAGATAGCACACACACCCACCATTTGGACACTCAATCTTGCGCATCAATACTTTAAAGACTCGATAAATTCCAAGACAAAGGTTTCCATAACAAGCCATTACATGATTTAAGGACACAAAATATGCAACATAAAGGGAAAAAAAAAAAAAAAAAGTACCTACATTTAGTTCAGGAACAAATATTTATGATGAGAAAGGCACAGACAAGCACTTAACAACCAGAAGAAGAAATGTACCTCAAAAACGGCTGATATGAAAAAGCAACCACAGTAAACTTATTATAATCTCGCCGGTCAAAATGAAAGGTAAATTTTGATATGAAAATAACAACCACACTAAACTGGTCTACTTATAACTTCATCTAGTAGTGCCTCAAGCCACTAATACAGACGAATAAATTGTACGGGAAACTATTGGAGCTTCTAGAGATTTTCAGGTTTATAACTAGTCCAAGAGACCTAAACTAATTACATAGCTCCTTCCCTTCCAACATTTCTTCCTGACTTACCATGGTTAACGCCTTTTGCTGTGCCTCTTGCTCTTTCTCCTGCTGCTCCGATCATCGGAATCAGAATCTGATGCTGAGTCAGAATCAGAAGAATCAGATGATGAGTTGTGCCTCCGACGCCTCCCTCTACTTTTCTTCTTTTTCTTCCTCCGCCGCCTCCTCTCCTCCTCTGAGTCAGACGATGAACTATAATCCGAACTACTCTCCTCCGAAGAATAATCAGAACCTCTAGCAGATGACGACCCACTATCAGTCTCAAAAACTGACGCCTCACTATCACTGCCAGAATCAGAATCTGACCGGTACTTCCTTTTGCTTTTCTTAGACTGCCTTTTGCTTTTCTCCTCCTCCTCCTCCTCCTTAACATCTGGATTATCCAAATCATAGGAGACTGATACCTTCATCTTCAATTTTGGGTTCTTCAGCTGCTGAGTCCGAGAGGGCCGTGAGATATAAACCCGCTCATTCTTGCACTCGTACGTCCAATGCCCGGGCTGAAAACACTTCTGGCATTGCGAAGCAGCTCCGCCAACAGCAGACATATTCGCCTTAATGTCTTTCCGCTCACCCAATCTAACAGCCTTTTCAGTACTCATCAAGTACATCTGTCTCTTCGCTTCTCGTTTCTCCTGCCATCTGCTAGGCCCTTCCTCTTTCTGTCCATAAGCATTAACATTTCTAGCTGCAGCTGCAGCTGCTCGCTCTGCCTGAGCTCGACTAAGACCCTTTGCTGCACTCAAGGCCGCAGCCTTAATTCTTTCAGCTGCGGCCTGAGCTTTCTCTTCTTTCTTACTCGACATGTTTTAGATCACAGCTCTGAAACAAAAACATGCAAAATCAAACAATAAGAAACGCAATTTCAACTCTCCAGTCAACATCAGTTAAAACCCGAATTCATCAATTAGTCATTCACCATTGTCATCTTCCGATACTCATCATATCTGAGAACGTCAATAACACTAACAGCACAAATTTTTCCACCTAAAAGTCGTGATATCAAAATAACGGAAGAAATCAAATAGCCCAAAATCTTAACTAACCAGAAAGCAAACAACACGAACAAGTAAAAGCAAAAACTAAATGTGGTAGCATACATAACCTACCAGTAATTCCACACCTAACTCCACTGTAAGGGAGTTTGGATCCCTCAACTCCCGAGTTAAAAAAAAAAAAAAGTAGAAAGAAAAGTGGCGCTTGTAAATCCACAAATCGTGACCAAAGATCGGCATTTGCCCTAAAAATTTATGCCCAATTGTCAGAGCCGGCTTAAGGTTAAAACCATCTAAAAAATTAATCCTATTAATTACGCATCAGCTTGATTCTTTAATCTTTGCAGAACTCCTTTTTCATATTTAAGATAAATCCCAGAAAAACACGAACCAATATTCATGTTTTAGTAATTGAGAATTAGTAAAATTAAATACATTTAACTAAATCCAAAATCCAACTCCGATGTTTAGGACCGAAAATTAGCTCACGCAAATCAAAGAATTGACAGATATTCCATCAGTTTTCAGAATTAACAAGAAATCATGAAGGAAAACTCAATTGCTCATTTCTAACTACTAATGATTTCGGGAGTTTAGGGTTTTTTTTTTTTTTTAAATTTTATTTCGGCATAAAATCAGAACGAAAAAAGAGATTTCATCATACTTAGAATTGAAATCAAGTAGGCAACACCAATTGGATAGGGAAATTTAAGATTAAGCGCATTCAAGAGAGAAAACCCTACCTCAAAATTTTTAAGATCTCTAAAATTTCTCCTCGCTCCGAAAAGTTTCGCTGCAGAAATTGGCCTCCTACTGAGTGGAAATCTCGGTGTTTCAGCCAAGGAAAGAAAGCTAGAGTTGTGCTTCCGTGAAGAGAGAGAGAGACAGAGAGAAAGAGCGAGAGAAGAACAAGAAAAGGGCAGGAAAAATTTTATTTTTTGCCCTTGATGACGTTATTTGATGAGATTCAAAATAAAGTCCTTACTAATCATACTTTATACATACAGATATACATTTGTAATAAACCCTGAAAATTCAACCTCTGAAGTTAAATACAAGGCCATGTGACGTTCAGGTTTTTTTTTTTTTTTGGGTAAAAAATAAATTTATTAAGAACCCCAAAGATAGGGGACTAAGCCCATAAGCCCATAGAATACGAAGGAATAAGCCCACAAAAATAACAATTGAAAATAACAATTGGAAAATACAATACCAGAAAGTTATTGAACGGTTAGGAAATCTTTCGACGATATACGACCATCAAAAACTAATTGGATATAGCACAGATCATCAGTCTACTTAAGGTATGTCGGAACACACCCATATCCCAACAACAGAATAAAACTCCTACAAGGGGTGAAGTGGAAGCAAGCTCCTTTCGTCAAACCAAACCTAGCCATCCAATAGTCTTCCATCGATTACCAAGATCCAGAAGAGTATATCAAAACAAAGAAAACACAAACTGGTATTACAAACACAAACCAAAGAAAACAAAAACAACAAAAACAAAACGCAATGGAAATCCACAAAAACAACCAAAGGAAATCAAGCCCATCAACTTCGGAGATGTACAAACTCCCTTTGTTTTATATGCTTTAAAAAAAAAAAAAAAAAACTCTTTTTTGTTTGGCTCAAAGTAAAAATAACTGTTTAGTTCTTAAATTTTCTTTTTTTTCTTTTTTAAGCAATCAACACCTGAATATATAGTTTGCACAATTCATCAAATTTTAGTGAATTTCTAAACATGACTTATACGTGATAGTAAAAAAGAAAATATTATTGTTATGACTTAAATTTAAAACTATTAAGTGTAATCATATAAAGATTTTATTTTGGATCAGTCATTACTAATTGATTTATGACTTTTATTTAAAATTAATAGAAACTATTATTTTAGAATAAATTTGTGATAATTGATTTATGAATAGAAGAATACATGTCCCGACTATAAATTTTGAAATAAATGTTCATAAATCAGATTATTAAAAAATTAATCAAATAATTAAAAGTAACTTCAATCGGATAATTCAAAGAACCGTTTCACATTATATAAATAACTAAAGGAATGTCATTGACCCGCGTTGACCGAATTTTTTTTCCCTTTTTTTTTTTAACTTTTGTTTGCTGCTGCTTTTTTTTTTTTTTCCTTTTTCTTTCGTGGCCGCTGTTGCTTTTTTGTTTTTGTTGTTGTTGTTGCTTTTTTTTTTTTTTTGCTGTTGTTGCCGCTGTTTTTTTTTTTTAAACTTTTGCTACTGCTGCTGTTTTTTTTCCTATTGTTGTTGTTGTTTTTTACTAAAAAAATGTAAGTCAGTGAATAATTTTTTTATTTTTTTATTTTTTTATTTTTACTTTTGTTACTTTGCTGCGTTCTTTTTTTTTTTTTTTTAACTTTTACTGTTTTGCTTTACTGTTCAGTGAATAGTGTTTTTTTAAACTTTTATTGCTTTGTCACAGTTTTTTTTTTTTTTTTAACTTTTGTTGCTTTGCTACAGTAAAATGATGCAATATTTCATTGTTTAATAAACAGCGATTTTTTTAATTTTTGTTGCTTTTACTGTACAGTTTTTTTCTACAGTAATACACAGTAGTTGCTTTTTCTACATTAAACTACCGATTTTGCCCCTATCCTATGTG
>JAFMPE010006775.1:10178-21658 GCA_024759925.1 Ficus religiosa | reverse complement strand
TACTTATTATAATTATAACATTTATCTTAACCAACTGTTTTTATCATATAATACTCAATTTATTTATTTATTTATTTATTTTCCTTCCCCGTGTAATACACAAGTATTAAACTCGTTTTCTCTTAAAAAGAAAAGAAAAGAAAAAAACAAACAAACAAAACAAAGCAAAACATATTTAAGATATTCTGCTAAATTAAAGTAGTATTTCTTTCCCTCTTGAGCGAGAGGCAAACTTTGGCTCCAAAAGCTCGAGTAAAGTTTGGCTCTTGACATTCAATGGAATGCCATGCATCACACTTCTGAGTTCTCTTTTTTTTTTTTTTTTTTGGGCTAAATCATGACACTTTGAGTTTGTTGATGATCAGACTCTGCTTCTACCGACTCCGAAACTCGGCAAATCCTCCCTACCACCCTGACTCCGACTAGGGACTCACGGCGGCGCGTGGGTCTCGCGTCCCACCTCCATTGTCGCCTGTTAGTTCTCGCAACCACCTCCACAGGAAAATTATCGGTATCATTATTATTGTTATTTTATACTACTTAGAATTTTTCTTTCTTTCTTTTTTCTTTTTTTTTTGAAACTACTTGAAGTTTGAATTTTATTTATTTATTCATTTTAAATGAGAGTTGTGTTTGACCCTGCGAATTGGTTCGCTTGATTTTGAAAGTTCGCATTTTTAATGAAAGCTAATTTGTGCGTTTACACACACACACACACACACACACAATGGTAATTGGCACTGCAATTTTGACCAATAAGTCAGAACGGAGAATTTTAACGTGATCGCGTGAGAAGAATTGCAGAACGAATTTGTAGAAACTGGGTTTTCTTCCCTTAATTGTATCATATTTTTTTCTTTTATCTCTCCTTTTATTTTATTTTATTTTTTCCCATCCTCTTCCTCAGAGGCATATGTTTGGTTCTAGATCATGTCGAGTCTTCTCGTGATAATTTTTAGTTACTTAATCTGGTCGTGTTGTCTATGAAATTAAGCAATCAAATTTGCTCAATTCACTGTCTCACTTGGTCTTGAATATCAAGTTAATTTGTTTTCCAGATTATTCATGTCATATAGTTCAATGGCTGTGTCGAGCAGCGGAAGTTGTTTGTCAACGGACTCTAGTAAGGTTGACCAACGCCGTGACGGTGAGGAAGCAGAGACTGTTAAGGTCCCTCCTCCTTCTCCTACAGAGAAGGTATTTTGTTTTGATTTTAGGGAATATACCTTACCACGAAATGAAAATTCATCCTTTAGGGCCTCTTGAACCTCTTTGTCCTTTTCGATGTTTCATTTTGTTTCAGTTGCTTGTGCTGGGTGGAAATGGATTTATTGGCTCACATGTTTGTAAAGAAGCTGTAGACCGTGGTTTGTCTGTTGCAAGCCTCAGCAGGTTTTGATTCTTTACCATGTTCATCACCCTTTTCTTTTGCTTCTTGATATGCGGTTGTTATCTCAGCGGACGCTGTTAGTCTATTGAAACTACATGATCTTTGCGGAGTGGCCAATTTTAGTTTCTATAGCATTTGCAGCTGTATTTATCCGATGCCGACAAAATATTGATAAAATAAAAATAAAATAAAAACAAAGGCTTTTATGAGAGAGGATCTTCAAAAGAAAAGATGATGGGTTATAAACAGTTACTTTTGTAGGATGGATTCGGATCACTATATTTAGGCTTCAATATTCAACGTAGACAGTTATAAATACATTTGCCTATGGTGAATGATGTATGTTATATTGATGTTGAGAGCGTGAAATTATGAAGATGACATATGAAGAAATACCGTAATATGTTTGCTTGCTTTAACGGTTTCTGGCCATCATTTGTTGGTTGTCCTACTCCTTTGCAAAAATTATGAATCTACTCAAGATCCTATGAAATTTTTTCATAACCAACAAAGATCACGAATTGGACTAACCGAATCACCCCTCTTAGAGCATCTGCAAATCAGACCGTTAAAATCGAATATCTTGATAATCAATATCCATAGCTGTCACGTAAGCCTACAAGTCCTGTGGATATGCCTCTTTGGTTTTCTAACCAATATCAAGGCCTGAGTCATTTCATTGAGTAACAGCTCATTCTCCTGTTTAATGTTGTTGACCTCCTTACATTTTTTTCTCCCCTTTTAGATCTGGCCAATCATCCATACAGGATTCATGGGCTAGTAAAGTGACTTGGCATCAAGGTTTGTTTCCCTGCTTTGTATGTTCTAATCAGGAGATTGGTTTGGAATCTTGTGATGGCTCTCAACGTTATTTCAATCAGCAGGAGACCTTCTATCACTTGGTTCCTGGGAGGATGCTCTGAATGGGGTCACTTCTGTGGTATCTATTCCTTTTTATTCATTGTCAGTCTAAATGAATGGCCAAGAAAAATAAAAGAAAGAAAGAAAGAAAAAAGATCTTTCTTTTATCTTTTACACAGACACACACAAACATTGTTGAGCCTATTTAGTTTGCTCGCCACCTTAAGGCTTTCCTGTATGAGATTTGTCTACTATTCTAATTAAGGTTTCTTCCATAGATATCTTGTGTTGGTGGTCTTGGCTCCAATTCTCACATGTATAACATCAATGGGACTGCAAATGTCAATGCAATCAAAGCTGCTTCCGAAAAAGGTGTAAATCCATACTAACGTTGTTAAGTTGTGGTTTCTTAACTCACAGGTCACTTATAATAACTTATAATGGAACGTAATGGAAAACGGAAATTTGTTGGAAAGGAAAGGAAAGGAAAGTTGTAAGAAACGGGTGTTTATTTACCTATTAGGTGGGAAAGGTGGGAAACGGTAAAGTTTCTGCCTTTATCTTTCTTATTTTGTGACATATATCATGTGACCAGAGAAATGGCTAAAGATAAATAATGAGCAGACTTGGCTTTTATTCTTTGCAAATTGAAATCTTGGTCTGTATCCTGCAGGTGTGAAAAGATTTGTCTACATCTCTGCGGCTTCTGCTGGTATTGAGAGAAAGGTATTCCTGTCACATTATATGTTGCCAGGATATTACGAAGGCAAGGTACTATCTTAATCACTTATCGTTTCAAGATTTGTTTGCAAGTGCATTTGTCATGTTGCCCTTATTTAATTCTCACGTATACACAAACCCAAGCTTTTTGGCTTTAATGTTAGCATCCTTTGTCTTTCTGAAGTATGAGAGTAAGAGTTTAAATTCGCCTGCTATTGTCAATTAAGTCTGTTCATTATTTAAATGCAGTAGTGGTTACATATTGTTCTTTTACATAGCTCCAGTGACGTGATTTGATCTATACAAAGTTCTATGTGAATCTTACTCTAATGCAGAGAGCTGCTGAAACAGAGCTACTTGCCAAATTCCCTAATGGTGGTGAGTTTCTAGTCTTCTGACCATAACTTATGTTGCATTAACTCTCAGCAGAGATTAATTCTACCTAGCTGACAAAAGCAGTGAGAAAGTGACTCGTCTTAAAACTTACAATCTAATGAACGAGCAAGCCCTTTTTTTTCATCAAATGAAATAGTTTTCAGAGGGGGCTGTGGTGGTCCTCTTAAATTTTCTAATTTCAGAAATCTTCTCAGCTGAGAAGTGAAGGCCGTGTGATCATTTGGTTTATGATATCATAATTATAGAGCAGTTGCATATAATGTGCATACCCTTTATTCAGGCGTGGTTCTGCGGCCTGGATTCATTTACGGGACTCGTCGTGTTGGAAGCATGAATTTACCTCTGGGTGTTATTTGCTCTCCACTGGACACGGTTTGCCGATGATTCTTCCTTATTTAATAGATTCTCTTTTACTAGCATGTTTGTTCCCCATCTATGTAAAAAAAAGGTAAGATGAAAATATAAGACCAACACAATCCATGAAACATCTGGACTAGCTACATATTTAAAAAAACGGAAGGGCACACGCTTTTAAAAGTTAATAGAAGTTATGCATGAATGTGTTTAAAATACTGCAACATTCTAATAACCACCAACGGTATCTGTGACTGACCTCTCTAGTTTGTCACCTGATTTTTTCCCCTGTGATTGACCTATCTAATGACTGAAAATGCCGAACGCTAATTCACTTAAGCATCTAAAGCTATTAAATAAGCTATTGTTACTGTGTTCACATGCTTGCAGATTCTCCGACACGCAAAACCTCTGCGCAAATTGCCATTGGTTGGAGCACTGTTCAATCCTCTTCTAAACATAACTTCAGTTGCAAATGTTGCTCTCAGAGCGGCTATCGATCCTGTCTTCCCTCCTGGAGTCATAGATCTCGACGGCATACACCATTATAGCCAGGAGAAGTTTTAAGTCAATGTCTCGGTTTTCACACTTTTTTCTTCATCTTTGTGTGCGAGTGTGGTTGCATGAAATGAGAATGCCGTTACTGTGGAGTCGATAATGTGCGCCAAGTCATGACAGTACAGTTCGTGCTTATATAGTTTGTATGGGGAGCCAATAATGCGCGCCAGGTTGGTAAACTGGACCAATTCCTTTTTTCTTTCCCCTTGAAATTGTAAATTTGACTGGTTCTTGGTGCTTGTATAGTTTGTTTTTAACATTATGTTTGTAAACGACAAGAATTTAATGTGGACATGTCGTTCCCTATTAAAAAGCGATTGGACATTTAAAACTGAACTACGTAGGAGAAATTTCAGCAGAAAATAACGACATCAATCATTTCTTAGATCAATAGCGGTGGATTGAATTCATCAAAACGACACATCATCTGCATAAACGAAGCTTCATTGCAAGACATACGTCTTGTCTCTCTCTCTCTCTCTCTCTCTCTTTTTTTTTTATTTTTTTTTATTTTTTTTTTTAAGAATGACAGATGCTTTCTATAAAACGACATCGTATACGATTTTTTTTTTTTTTTTTTTTTTTTTTTTTTTTTTTTTTTTTGGGGAAAGGGATATCGTATACAATTTAACACAACAAACATTTGATCAAATTCATTTTAGAAACGACATTTACTTTTAGCTATTATTCAAAAGAATAAAGATGTTAAACTTCTAGCTTACAAATTAAAAAAAAAAAAAAGAAATAATTACACAAAAAATCTATTTTTAGGGTTTCATTTTAAAATATATCCATTTTTTAATAATATTATGTATATATTTATTTTTTAAGAAATAAATGTCTGTAGTGCTTATTTAATCCTTTTTATTATAATTGACATCATCCCATTTTTATACATATTCTTTTATTTTTTCCCTTTTTTTTTTTTGACTTTAATGATGAACATTTTTTGTTGATAAATATGAATTGCTTTTTATAAACCAAAATTAGTTATAAAAATCAAAGTAAATATAAAAAATATAAAATATTTACTATAAAGATGATGGTTTAGACCAAATAATAAATACAACACAAAATATTTATGATAAAGATTGATGAAATTAAAATTTTCACACTTTTCATATTAAAAACTAATAAATCTTTATGAAGAAATCTATTTATTTAAGTAATCCATTACCAATAAAACGGTTATCATTTATGCCTTAACCAAACAAATTGAAGAATAATACAATTAATGGTATCAATTTCTTTATGAAAAACATTATAATTTATATAAATTAGTAAAAATGAAATCAAACCTATATTTATGATAAAAACTGATGATTCATTATATGAATGCCTTTTTTTTTTTTAGATGTTTCTTTTTCTTTATTTAGTTTATTATTATAAATGTGAAATTTGATTTTGAGAAAACATTCATTTTTTGGTTCATTATGAATATTGCACCTTCTTTACAATAAATAAAAAAAAATTTCAAAATTTTCTTTTATACCATTTCATTTAGCAATTTCATTAAACTAACTTTAACCCTCTTTCTTAGATTCCATTTTTTTTTTGGTTTCTTTTTTTGTAATTTTTTTATTTGTTAATTTTTCATTATTTATGAAGGATAATACTATCTTAGAATTACTTTTTTAGATGTTTATATAAATAAAAAGAAAAATAGGTATATTTCAAATCTAACACCTTTAGTTTGAACATCTATGAACTGAACATCTATGAGGGGGGGGGGGGGGGGGGGGGGTGGTGTGTGTGTGGGATCTCTAGCTTACATCGAGTTGTAGGTAAAAAAACTTGCCCCATTTATCTTCTTCAAAGACGTTTTGATCTTTAACGACGGCAAAGCAAAAACTTGAAAACGACATGTCGTTTTACCGAACAGAGGACGGCAAACTTAACAGTATAAACGACTCATCGGTTTTTTCTCAAAAGATGACAAACATTTAACGGGACGACACGTTTATCCCCTGATTTTCTATTTAAAAAAAAAAAAAAAAGAAAAGAAAGAGAAAAGAAAAGACAAGAAAAATAGAATAGAAAAACGAGAGGAATTTCCGATTTCCTCACGAAATTGAGTTCGCAGCAGCGAGAGGAGGAAGAAGAAGAAGAGAATGAACCACAACCAGCAGTCCGGCGATGGCAGGCACGACGACGACACTGCCCTCAGCGAGTTCCTCGCCTCTTTAATGGATTACACTCCCACTGTTCGTCCTTTTCTTCTTCTTCTCCTCGCAGAAATTTCTCCTCTTCAATTCCTGGAAAATCCCTTTTCTCATGTCTATTCGTTGATCTTTCTGGTTTCAGATACCTGACGAGCTGGTGGAGCATTACCTGGCCAAGAGCGGATTTCAGTGTCCCGACGTTCGATTGTAGGTACTTCTTTGCTCTTTTTTCATTTCTTTTCGCTTTTGGGTTTTCTTGGTTTAGGGTTTCGTACTTTCACCGGCGAGCTGCTTGGCGAAGATTGTGCTTTTGTTCTTCTTAATTTTTTTGTTTGAATGGAAAGAAAATTGTTGAATTGAAATTTGGCTGGGTAAAATTGGGATGAAATTGGTACTACAGAATAACTTTGTTCTACTCAGTATTTGCAGTCCCGAGAAAATTGGCTGTTGGTGCTTTTACCAAACGCAGAATTAGTGATATTAAGGGATGCTAATTTGTTCCTTTTGAAGTTCTTGTTAGATTGAAGCGTTGGTTATCTTATCTGTTGACTGTTTTTACCTGAGAATCCGAGATATTATCGTTTGTTCGGTTTGGTTTGTCGAAGTTAATCGAAAAGGTTGCATTTATCCTTAAACAATTTGTCACCCGATTTACGTAAAAGAAGTCTGGTTTTTATCCGTGGGATTGCTATGGGTGCGTTACTCTGCTTGGAAAAGATTTTTATCTATATATATATATATATATTTTAATCCTCCTAGCATGTTGTTCTTTTGGTGAGTGTAATTCCCGTTTGTCTTGGTCATTAGCTACACCCTCAGTGTCAAATTTTAGAGAACAGTGCCAGAATCTATCGATGTTTCTTTTTCTTATCAGAAAATTTTACTGAAAACGAGGTAAAAGCTTGTGGTTTTCAAGTTATTACATCCCCATGTGGCAGAACTCTTGAAGTCACATCCCTTTAAGCATAATCAAAGAAGCCTAGAGTTCTATTTTGGTTTTAAAAAAATGTTGGAAATTTAGGAAAAATGACATTTTTTTTTTTTTTGTCATATGCACCCTGTGCAATGTATTGACGTTGACCTTTCTTTTTTCAATTTTTGCCCTGTTTTGGCAGAATAAGGTTGGTGGCTGTTGCCACACAGAAGTTTGTTGCAGAGGTTGCCACTGATGCTCTTCAGTAAGTCTCCACTCTCCCGCCTTAAGGCATGGACCTGTTAGTGCAGATACAGACACGTGCACATGCGCTCACACACACACACTCACTCACCCATCATGCTTAATAGGTGACAACTATGAGCTCTTGAACAACTATGGTTGTTTGATTGACAACTATGCTTTCGGAATATGGTTCTTGAACTTCAACGAACAAATGAGCTCTTATGATATGATTAATAGGAAGGAGGGAGTGATAGATCACCTAGGTGAGTGATTTTTTTTTTTTTGGGGGGGGGGGGGGGGGGGGGGGGGGGGGGGAGGTCCTTTCTCTTATGATGTTTAGTATGAAATCCCTTCAAAAATCTATCCAATTTATGAGAGATAAAAAGCGGGGTATTTTGAAGGATTTAGGGTCCCTCCCCTAATCTTGTCTTTCCTCTTTTCTCTCCTACCAAACAACCATGAATGTCAAAATCTGTACACTAAATCCTCCACCCGTCTCCTCCTTTCCACTTTTCTCTCCTTCCAAACACACTTTTAGGGTTGAAGGCATCTGCTATGAAATTAGGGCCTTGAAAATAGATGTGGAATTTTTTGAAGATAGAGAGACAATTTTTTTTTTTTGGGGAGAGGGGTTTGGTGGGGATGAGGCAAGAGGTGTAAATCTGTAGGTTAAACTTGTCACTGTCCCAAATATTTGTTGTTACTAGTTACTTTAGTCATTGCCTGCACCAACATGACCGATCATCTGAAAAGTGAAAATCAAATTCCTCGGTTGTGATAATCTTTTGTGGCTCCATTGGTTTTGGGTGTATGAAGATTTTTCACTGATTATATCTTTCTACTCTAGGCAGTGCAAGGCAAGGCAGGCATCAATCGTCAAGGACAAAAGGGATAAGCAGCAAAAGGTACCAAATTTGAATTATGAATTGTATATCCACCCTGCTTAAATTTTAGTTTTATTTTCCTGGTCTTTTAACTTCTTGTGGAAACAGGACAAGCGCCTTATATTGACGATGGAGGACTTGTCGAAGGCATTGCGAGAGGTAAGCACCGAAGTTGCCCTAACTTCTGGTCTTCATCTTCATGGCTCCCTTTTCTGGACCTAGGACCGTGTGTTAAAGGACAAAACAACTTTGGAAAAAAGACTGACCAAGTAACGAAGAGACATTAGAGTTTAGATTATACTGGGCTTTGTTTTGTTCTTCTTTTTACTTAACTGATCAGGATTTGTCTTTTGTCGGATGACGATTCAAGGAATAGGCTAACAGTCAGAGGTTCCTTTCCTTGTAATCCTACGTTTATCCATATTACTTGAGTTTGAGTGCGTGAACGTAAATAAAACATGTGGCTGTGGACGTAGGTTAACAGTAAATTCATTCTTGACTATATTACAAGTTGTAGAGTTTGAATCCCTCAACTGACTTCTGTGTCGCTGTCTGATGAGCAGCATGGCGTGAATGTGAAGCATCAAGAGTATTTCGCTGACAATCCTTCAACCGGGATGGATCCTGCTTCGAGAGATGAATGAAATGTAGATGGATCTACAAGTCTACTCATTTCAATGGCTATGTAAAACAGTGGTAGGGAACTTAGCTATGCCTAGATCACTTTTTATTCCATAAAATAAACTAGTTACCTTGTACAATTTTATCTTTAAAATTGTGAAAATATTTGGTATCTTCGTTCATTCGATGGACGCCTCAAGCAGTCTCTTGTGCTGTTCCCTTTCCTCTCTCTCTTTCACTACCGTCGTCACCATTGAAAAATTTTTCTTAATTTTTGGCTAAAAAACTTTTCTAGTAAAATATTTTTGTTTTGTCCATTTAAATTATATCTACGTGCTTATAATTAATACGCTTTGGTAGCTGGTTCTGCTTTTATAAATATATCAGTTATGGTTGCAGTGTTGAGGAAAAGAATTTTTTATTTTTTTATTTTATTTTTAAGGTTGTTAGGAATAGAAATCAATAGGTATATAAAGACATCCCAACTAGATGACTACAAGGTACAATATCCTTCACCAATTAGTGGTCTTTATCATTGACCATGAAGGCACGAACACACACCTTAGCTTCCGTCTGGAACACTAGTCTGAAATGGAATTTTTAAGTTGAAATTGATTGATTTTTCAAAAATAAGTTCTAAATTTTGTTGATTTAAAAAAAAAAAGGACAAAAATTAATATGAAAAACTTAGATTTTGACTTGTAATCCAAACAGAGGCTATATGTAAAATTTTTTTTCCCTTTCGGCATTCTGTATAAAGACATCCCAACTAGATGACTACGAGGTACAATATCCTTCACCAATTAGTGGTCTTTATCATTGACCATGAAGGCCCGAACACACACCTTAGCTTCCGTCTGGAACACTGGTCTGAAATGGAATTTTTAAGTTGAAATTGATTGATTTTTCAAAAATAAGTTCTAAATTTTGTTGATTTAAAAAAAAAAAGGACAAAAATTAATATGAAAAACTTAGATTTTGACTTGTAATCCAAACAGAGGCTATATGTAAAATTTTTTTTCCCTTTCGGCATTCTGCCTCTCATATTTTTTTGCGATTTTGAAAGTTCCGAAACTCATGAAGACGAGTTTCGTTTTTACTCATAATATCACACATCCAACACTGCATAATACAAAAACCTGACTTGAATCATGGAGTGGGGGCTATGGAGATTAAATCCTGACCACATCTTATAAGAAAAACTAAGGACAAATTTTTCGTTGCAATGATCCATTGGGTAATATGTACGAGGACAACCACTCGACGACCATTGTTTATTCATGGAAATTTCAAACTCAAACAATATTTTACCTTGAGATATTTACATACAATATAAAATGTTTATTTATTTATTTATTTATACTCAACATGGTCCTTTTCCCACTCCTCTTTGGAAGTATACGCCCCTGAGTGAGGTTTCATCTGAGGTAGCTAGCTGCATGCATGACTGTATTCAATATAAAAGTTTGAACCCGTCAATGTGAAAGTCCAGCCAATTGGACCCCTTTTATTATTGTTGTTGTTGTTTTTATTATCCTCAGTCAAGGGTTCTGTAGAAAGAGAACAAAACCCATTAAGACTACGAAAATTCTGCATAGTCCTTCAAAATGGGATTTGTATTTTCCAACTTGTAAAAAGTAATATGACTGGATTCGGCCCGTCCAAGACGACTTGATTTTTATTTAAATTATGAATGATGCTCAAAAAGTCAAAACTCTCTTCGGATTCTATCTTCCAAAAGATTCTAGTTTAGACCTTGATTTTTGAATCTTTGCTTAATTAAAAGGTTGGAATAATTGAAACCACCCAAGATCCCAACTACTACCTTGACCCCATGAAAATGAAAATCATGAAAATTATAGCCAAGTTATTTTCAAAATTATTTATGGCAATGACCAGTCTTGATGGCTAAAATAATTAGTATACACTAATGCTTTGATTGGTGAATCAACTTCACTCAAAATAAACTGTACTTTTTCATATCAATTTTTATCTTTTTTTGAAAAGTCAATAAAGTTTATAACTATTTTTTAAAAAGTCAACTCAACTCAAACTTAAAAATTTCATCTCATATTAAACTCAACTCATTCACCAAACGGATCCTAAACTTTACTTTGAAAAACCATAATATAATCTCACTCCTAAAACAATAATAAGCAGCAATAAAATTAGCTAAAGCGACCATAAGGAATATAACAGAAATTAAGGATGCCAACAACCAGTCTGAGTCATGCCCTACTTCGCTGTCTTTTCCCACAAACTATATATGACTTTGCTATTCTTCTTAACGACCAAAGCAATAAAATAAAATAAAATAAAATAAAATAAAAGACGAATAGGGTGGATTTCTTATTGACGCGTAATTAAGTTAATTC
>JAFMPE010006775.1:0-10125 GCA_024759925.1 Ficus religiosa | reverse complement strand
AATAAAATAAAATAAAATAAAATAAAATAAAAGACGAATAGGGTGGATTTCTTATTGACGCGTAATTAAGTTAATTCTCTAGAAATTGTGAAAGATGTAACTAGTAGAATAGTAGTCATCAACTCCTCTATCATACATACATTATTGTGCATAATAAATATGTAATTCCATTCAACTTATAAATTTGAATTCCTGGTAGAGGGACCGAGTCACCCTATGACTGCTGAATAAGAGCGGAACCTTTTGTGAACTTTTATTTATTGTTTTTCAATTATACGTTTAAAACCTTACATTTGTCTGTATTAAAAATTGATTATCCCTATATAAATCCTTCTAAAAATTTTAGTTGTTAATACACGCCAATACTGGAATAATAGGTTGGCTTCATCACTGGTTTTATGTAAAGGGTTATAATCGATTTAGAGAAATTTAGATTTAGGTCCTTATTTTGGGAAAATATTATGTATGAAATTCCTTGATGTAAAAATACGACAAAATGAGATGTTTAACAATACATCTACATAAACAAAAAACAAAACAAAAAGTTCATTTCACTTATCAATTAGAGGGACCGAGTCACCTATGACCGAATAAGAGCAAAACCTTCTGTGAACTTTTGTACGAATCTTACATAAAAATGACCAAAGTTTTAAGGAACTCACAAGGAACTTTTAAGATATGTGAGAAAATGAAGTTAAATATATTATGTTTTAGCTCGGAAATACCGACAGAAAGATCTTGTGCTAACCTTTTATAGCTTTATGTTTTGTTTCCTCTATTTATTTCTTTAACTACTTTTAAGTTGATATAGGCTAATAAGTGTACTTATTTCAAACCAAGTCGGAATATATAATTACACTTATTTAACAACGCAAAAAAGAATATATATATACATATAATTACAATTACTTAGCAACGCCAAAAAAATGATAATAATAAATAAATAAACCCGTACACTTGGGAAATTACTCTTCAAGTTTCTTTAAAAAAAAAAAAAGAAAAAGAAAAAGAATGTGGAAAGATGCAAATGTGGGCAGTTGATTCCAAAAAGCTTTACTTACCAAAAAAGAAAAAAAAATTTCCAAAAAGCTTTTAAGACTTTACTTAAAGAGTGATGTTAGGGACATCAACTATAATCTTAATTTTTTAAATACCAATTCATATTTTAATTAGTAAATACAATCAATTGATGTTGTAATATTTTAAACACTTATCAATTAAAAAATGACAACTCATATATCATATAAATTGATATTTAAAAATTAAGATAAAAATTAGTGCCCAATTTTCTTTCTTAAAGTAAATAAAAATTAACATGAAAGTGACGGCTCAAACTACTTAGGACAAAAAGAATAATTTAATTTTTGATTTCATAACACGTTGACAGTTGGCAAAAAGTAGAACCAGTCTGTCACATGTATGAGACAAACTGCCATGATAATACTTTTCTAGGTAGGTTCTGATGACAATAATTGATAGGTTTATGGCGGCTTCTAATTGATTATTATTATTATTATTATTATTATTTAATAAAATGTCGTTTAGATGCTTAAGAATGGCAGATTATCTCTGGTTTTAAACAAAAACTTGTTTAAGAACTGAAAATTTAGTTTATCATCTTGTAAAACGACGTTGATAATGCTCTCAATTAGGAGCATTAATATTGCCATTGACAATGACCCACTGCGACTTCCTAGCTTATAATTAAAACATACTGATACAATATGCGTGTATATATGTGTGTGTGTATTTGTCCATGATTTTGACCTGCATATATAGTTGAACTTGAACGAGCATTACTTTGAAGTTTCTTCTGACTACGTTTGAAACAAGTTAAAATATATGTTATACGCACATATGTATTGCATATTTCAATCTAATCTGAGGTGGTCAAAGTAACCTAATATTTATGATGATAAGCAAATAATTAACTATAATATGCAGAGAAATCTCTAGATATTCAGAGAATATTCATCTCTATCATTTTTTTTTTTAAATTTATATGGACCTATTGTCACTCCGCCCTCTCTTTTTGTAGATTAAGGAGAAAAGTAGTTAGTTTTGTATATAAAAGTACTAATGTATATAGGTAAAGGTTTTAAACGAAAAATGTATATAGGTGTAAATATACATTATTAATATCGTTATTAATATCTAATATTTTATATTGGTACATATCACTTATAATAAAAGTTTTAGAATATAATATATTATACATAAAATTACATATATTGTTATAAGTAAATCAAGTATTAACGGGTGGGGGAGATTTTCCAAACCACATATCTAAAATTTTTTTTCTTTTCTTTTTCAATTCAAAATTATTTTTCACTGTTCACGTCTCAAAATATCTATAGTAAATTTAATTTTAAAAGTCTATAACTTTATTATTTCAAATCCAAACGAGATAATTTTTTTTTTTAATTTCATAAAATTTTGAGAGAAATCAAACAAAATCCTCGTTGATATATTTTTTGGCGAATGTTTTTAAGATTTTACTGTTTTTTTCATTACAAATAGTGCTTTTAACTAAAAACCTGTTTCCATAAATCAACTCATCTTCAATTTAGAACGCCTCCAAAACTTCGCCTCCAATACCTCCCCCAAATGGGCCTTAGTTAAATAGGAATTAAAAAAAAAAAATTACATTTCCACCGCGGACTTACGAGCAACACAAATATGTGTACATAGCCGAGAATTTTTAAGTAATCTTCCTGTTGTTTTCTCTTGGCGCGTAAGAAACGTATTCCTATGAAGGAATTTAGTAATTTGTCGGTGTCAATTTGAGCCTTTGTCCTATATGCATTAAATAAAAACAAAACTTATATTTATAATTATAAAGGAAGGTTGTGTACGTAAGGCTGAACAAAGTGACCAAAAGCGCCTTTACCAAAATTTAGAAGAGAAGGTGATCATGACAAACAAGAGTCATAATACCAACCTTGTTTTATTGACCATGTTTAATTGCTTGCTTCTCGCTTCATGGGTGTTCTTGGCCGGCATGGCACAAAACGACACGATTCCGGTGAAAGTTGGCGTCGTTCTCGACGTTGAAACTCCGGTTGCTAAAGTTTGGTTAAGTAGCCTGAATACGGGGATCTCGGATTTTTATGCCTCTCATCCTCAATTCAAAACCAGATTGCTTCTCAACACCAGGGACTCCAAGGGAGATGTCATCGGTGCAGCCAGCGCAGGTTTTTACTCTCTCTCTCTCTCGTGTGTATTAATTTAAGCTTATCTACGTTGGTGAAACTTATATATAGATTCATTTTCCTTCTATTCTCATATTCTTTTCCAAATATAAGATACGTACACCATCAATATTAGCGTCCATTATTTTCTTATTTTTCTATTACTAGATGTTTACGTTTGGGACATATATATATATATATATATATATATATGTAGAGAGGAAAATAGAGGAGAGGTTTCTATTTGTCAATTATTAGATGGTGCTTGTTCTACTGTTCTTCCCCACTTTTTCTTCTCCCTTTTTGGTAGACAAATTAAAATGAAGAGTCAAAATAGCAAGAAGCTATATACCCTATTTCACTAGTGCCCTTAATTTTGAGTCGTTACTTTAGTGATGTCAAGTAGTAGGAAATAGCTATATATGAACCGTAATGTAGTGCATTTCATGCACCAATAACTACTATTACATGGTAATTTATTGATAATTGTACACTTGACCTTTAATTTTCTATCCCAATTAAGTTCATAAGAATAATAATTCATATTGAAAGAGGGATCTTGGTACCTTTTTTTGTCTTTGCTTGAATTTTATCTTTTTAGTTATCGGTCTATCTTCATTAACAGTGATAGAGCCACATATAAATGAGTGGGACACGCGTTCTAACTCATATTTTGAGAAGCTAATTTTTAACTCAAACATCTTTGAAACATTTTAATTGCACCTTTATTTCAAAAGAAAAATAACAACTATAAACTCTCTCAAATTTTGATATTTTAATTAATTTTTGCTCCTAAAGTTTTAGTAGAATTTAGTTGTACACCTAACTACTTCATTTAAAAAAAAAAAAAATCATTATCTCCACACTCAACAATTATTATTGATCAATATAGCTATCAATGTAGTGTCACGACCCTTACATCATTTACGCGGATTCATAAATACGATATTTATGTACTATATATATATATATATATATAGGTAAATAGATATTTACACATACTAAAATTTCCATGAAAATTACGTTGGCGTTCAGCTGTGGACCTGATAAAGAACGTACAAGTGCAAGCAATCCTAGGGCCACAAGAATCGAGCCAGGCCAAATTCGTGATCGACTTGGGACAAAACGCTCACGTGCCCATTTTGTCATTCTCGGCGACAAACCCTTCCTTAACCTCCACGAACTCTTGGAGCCCTTATTTCTTCAGAACCGCAGCCAACGACTCCTCCCAAGTCAAAGCCATAAGCTCTCTTGTCAAAGCCTTTTCCTGGCGAGAAGTGGTCCCCATCTACTCCGACACCGACTACGGCAACGGAATCATTCCCTCCCTCGTCGATTCCCTCCGCGATGTCGACGCGCTCGTCCCTTACCGGAGCGTGATTCCGCCGTCGGCCTCCGACGACCAGATCGTTTCCGAGCTTTACAAGCTTATGACCATGCAGACCAGAGTGTTTGTGGTCCACATGTTGTACGATTTAGGCTCTCGGTTGTTCTCCAAGGCCCATGAGATCGGGCTCATGGACCGGCCGGGCCTTGTCTGGATCGTAACCCGAGGCTTCACTGACATGTTGACTTCGTTGACTCCTAGAGTCGTCCAGTCAATGCAAGGGGTGTTGGGGGTCAAGACCTTTGTCCCTCAAACGGAGGAGCTTGATGATGTTAGGGCTCGGTGGAAAATGAGATTCCGAAGAGAGAATCCGACCGTTCTTGATGCGGAGTTGAATGTTATGGGATTGTGGGCTTATGACACGGTTTTCGCGTTAGCTTTTGCGGTTGAGAAGACAGTACTAAAAGAGATCGAGTTAAGAGGGACAAATTCCTTAAATTTTACTTTTGAGAAGAGGTCAAATGTATCGACAGACCACATAACCGATCTGAACTCTTTTGGGGTGTCTCGAATCGGTACAAAACTATGCAAAGCCCTATCGGATACCAAATTTAGGGGCGTGGCGGGGGATTTCACCCTTGTCAACGGACAATTGCAATCGTCGACTTTTCAAATAGTGAACGTGAACGGAAATGGGGGAAGAGAAATAGGGTTTTGGACACCACAAAATGGACTAAGAAGAACATTGTTGCTGAATAATTCTAGTGACATGAATGGATATTATTCAACATCGAGGTCGAATCTCGGACCAATCATATGGCCAGGAGAGTCCACGGTGGCTCCGAAAGGGTGGGATGTTCCTACTAGCGGGAAGAGGTTGAGAATTCTCGTGCCAGTTAAGGAAGGTTTTAAGGAGTTTGTTGATGTGAAGATTGATCCTAGCACTAACACAACGGAAGTCACTGGATTCAGTATAGACGTCTTCAATGCTGCTGTGGAAAAATTACCATATGCTCTTCCTTGTGACTTGATTCCTTTCGCAAAACCTAACGGTTCCAGTGCTGGCACCTATGATGAGATGCTCTCTCAAGTTTATTATGGGGTAAGCATACTACTCACCAATACATGTACACACACACACACACACACACACACACAAATATATAGTTTTGCTAGAAATATCTTGTTTACTTAATAGAGTACAAATACACTTACTTATATACTTTAATTATTACTACTTTATATATGTCTTGTTTGATTATTGGATTGCAAAATATACGCTTTTTCAGTGTATAGAGTATTGCAAAATATACATAAATACTTTTGTGTGATTTTAATATGATCTGATATGATTTTAATTTGATATGTTATCCTTTTAAACGTGCTATACAAAAAATTTTTATTGCATCTTTACCAAAATGAGATCAACATTGTATAGTGATTACTAAATTTTTAAAAGTTTAATATGCTAAATTTGCCATTGGATTATGATATTGCTACTTCACATTCAAAAACATCTTACAAAGTAAGTTGCTAGAAGTTCCCTAGAAGTGAAGTGATCTTTATAGATTTCATTGCTAAATGGCTATATATATATATGTATGTATATATGTATTACTTGATTGCAGAACTACGATGCAGTAATAGCGGACTCAACAATTAGGGCAAACAGGTCCTTGTATATTGACTTCACTTTGCCATACACGGAATCCGGCGTGGTAATGGTGGTGCCAATAAAAGAAAGCAAAAGAAAAAGTGCTTGGGTGTTCTTGGAGCCTTTGACATGGGATTTATGGGTGACCAGTACTTGTTTCTTCGTCTTCATTGGTTTTGTCGTTTGGGTTCTTGAACACCGAATCAATGACGATTTTCGCGGTCCCCCCTCCCATCAAGTTGGAACAAGCTTCTGGTTCTCTTTCTCCACCATGGTTTTTGCACATCGTAATAATCTCCCCTATGACTCCAACCCTTTAATTTGGATACTACTAGTACCACTATTATGCTTCACTGATAGAAAAAAAAAATTAACAAAATTGAAAAGTGCGTTTAAACCTAGATGATGAACGGCTCAAAGAAATATAACTCTTCTTTCATTTTGTAGGGGAGAGAGTGGTGAGCAACTTGGCGAGGTTTGTGGTGATGATATGGGTGTTTGTGGTGCTGATATTGACCCAAAGTTACACTGCTAGTTTAACGTCACTTTTAACAGTGGAGCAACTTCGACCAAAGGTGACGAATCTAGAGCAACTCCTAAAGAATGGGGACAAGGTTGGGTATTTGGAAAGCTCTCACGTTTACGGGCTCTTAAGACAAAAAGGCTTTGTAGACTCCAATATTAGATCGTATAAATCAGCCGAAGATTGTGAACAACTTCTGGCCAAAGGGAGTGCAAAGGGTGGTATCGCTGCTGCTGTCGATGATTCCCCCAATATGAAGCTCTTTCTTGCTCAATTCTGCTCCAAATATACTATGATTGGGCCAATATTCAAAACTGCCGGCTTTGGTTTTGTAAGATTCTCTCTCTCTTTCTCCTTCCCCCTCTCTCTCTCTCTCTCTCTCTTCCTCCATTTACGAATGTATGCATATGTTCACTTGGTCTACCATTTTTCTTTCTCAAAAAATTACATTTCTACATCGGAAAAGCGTAGAGGCTCCATAAGCCCCCAATTGATATGGATCTAAATCTTCTATTCAATTTTTGATGTCTTAAATAGTATTTAATCAATAATATTATGTCACGTTATTTTTAAGAAGTTTGAAATATTTTACAACTGATTTTTTTATATTTTAAAATTTAACTTCATTTAATGATCTGTCCAAATATAATAGATTATATACCTATTGGGACACCAAAATTAGATAGAGGATGCGGGTTTAACTGTTATTCAAGATCAGGGGATTAGCTCCATCCACATGGCAGAGCCCTCCTCCTATTTCTGTGTGGGGCTAGGGGTCCGTGATGCCCTAATCAAGGGCAGAGTTATATTGGGTCTAGTGAGATAGATATCTGAAATTTTAGTTTCAAATTTTGGTTTAATTATGTGCATGCTATTTCAACGAATGACATTATTGTGAAGTTGCGTCTATGTAGGTTATAACAAGTACTAACATTTTCCTTTCTTTATTTATTTATTTATTTATTTTTTTAACTAAAGAACATACAACTGTGAATGATTTAAGCTTTTCCTGATGATTTTCTTATGCGGTTTTCTTCTCCATCTTCAGATCTTCCCAAAAGGTTCTCCTCTTGTTGGTGATATATCAAGGGCCATTTTGAACGTGACCGAGGGAGACGAGATGAAGCAAATCGAGAACAAATGGTTCAAGCTCAAAGAATCAAACTGTCCAGGCTCCCAAGCTAGGGTTTCCTCCAACAGTCTTAGTGTAGGCAGCTTTTGGGGCCTCTTCCTCATTGCCGGTATTGCTTCGGTTGTTTCTCTCATCATCTTCATCATTACGTTTCTTCACAAGCACAGGCAAATCTTGTTGGGCCCGGGAGATTCGATGTGGAAAAGAATTCGAGCAATTTTTAAGAGCTATGACCAAAAGGACCTCAGCTCTCATACTTTTAGAAAGAATGATAAACCCGAAGATCATCATGTGGGAACTGATATCTGCCCTAATTTGCAAAATAGCAATTTCCCTCCTAGTCCATCGAGTTATTTGGTCGACACAGGCCCAAACTCGCCGATTTCCAGAGAGCAAGGAACACTTTCTAGTGGTCAGTTTTCACCAGAAGTAGTACCAGAGAATATTGAGCTTATTGTTCAGAACAATGCTGAGATTTCAAGCCCTAATAGCTTAGCAACTGATGTTTAGTTTCGAATGTAAACAAAAAAGGATTACACACCATATCTATTAGGTATGTGACTTAACTTAGTTTTTGGGTAAGTTTCTATTTTATGAGTTTGGGAAGTTGTATTATTTTGTCCCATTGAGAGCTTATCAATAGGTGCATTGTGTTAAGAGTTTTGTGGGTGTGTGTTCAGAAAAATAGAGTGTGTGTATGTGGGCCTCCTTTTGGAAGAAAGTGAGAAGAGAGATAGGCAAAGGGAGTGAGGGGTTTTGGATACAGAGAGGTTGAGAATGTTTAACGAGTATGTAATTGTGAATGTGTTAGTGACTTTATTCTCCCTCTCCTATAGACATAGACAATTTTTGCCGAACTACTTAAATTCCTTGTCTTCTTTTTATTTTTGTTTTAGTTTATTTTTCTGCTGCACTTTGGGTATTGGGGTATTTTCCCCAACAAGATATATAGTTTTATTATTGTACATATTGAGCTAGTCTATGAGAAAAAAAAACAAAAAACAAAACAAAACAAAAACAAAACAAAAAATCTATTTAGTTGTATAAAGTGTTTACTTACTCATTCATTTTGTCCGGCCGGGAAATTGATTATCTTATCAACCAAATATATATATATATATATAAATTGATTATCTTATCAACCAAATTTATATATATATATATATATTTATATAGTATCAACCGGTTATTTTTATGAGCTTAACCTGTAGTTAGAGAGTGAATTTGAGACGGACATTCTCTAACTAATAATATTTATCCCCTTGCGCAAATTAAAAAAAAAAAAAGTATTTTGTATATATCACCTCATATTTTAAACCATTCAATTGTTGTATACTTATAAAACTTAGGTTGTTATAAGTTACTTCTGTTGGTCTTTATATTCTGACAAACCTAATTAAGAAAAAAAAATCATGACATTAGTAAATTGGTCTTTAATATTTTCTCTCTCTCTTGATGAAAGACAATAATCGTGAAACGTATCAATATGTAAAGAACGACTTTCTTTAACATATATAAGCCAATTCTAAACAATAAGATTGACTTAATTGACACGTCAACTTTAAGGTCACTGGACAAATAATGATCTATTTGAACATGCGATTTCTCTATTGCTTATACTAATTCCTATTACTTGAAAGAACATTTCGATTAATTAATTTCAATAACCCGACATTAATTATAGACCTTGGTTTTTGATTGACCGTCTACGAACTTTAGATTTAATAAAGTGCAGGTTATTTTATTCTAGTTTTATTAAGGAAAAGCACGGGTAGTACATGAGGCTAAATATATATATATATATATCAGTAAATGTTTTTGTTGTTGATATCATTTTTTGTTACTGAGACTGTTTAATGACCATTTTACTGCGCGTTCTTTGATCCAATTAAACTGAGAATTGCACGGAAAAAGGGAAATCATTTTTTTTTAAGGGAAAAAAAGGGAAATTATTGAGAGACTTTTTTTGAAGTTTTTTTCAGTCATAAAAATGACTTTAATTTCAATAACCAGATTATAAAAGGCTTGGCGCATTTAAACTACGTAACCAATCATATATGTTCAGTCTTGTTTTTTCAATATATATAAACATATTCCTGTATAACTAAGAGATTCTTCATTAAGATATAGTCCTTTCAAAAGCGAGAAAATAAAAATAATTATTAAAAAAAAAAGAAAGAAATCTGATGTTTTCTAGATTTTTTGAATTAAAGTTGACTTCATACCGAGTAAAGATTATTCCAGAAGCACTTCATTGAATTTTTCAATGATGTCGAAATAAAAAGAGTAAAATCTCTA
>JAFMPE010006686.1:0-11306 GCA_024759925.1 Ficus religiosa | reverse complement strand
ATTTACTTCACACTTCATTTTCATTGCTACCTGGTATAGCATTTAATCCGTATGGCTAACGGTTGGCTATTTTTTATCGTCAAGTGTGGTATTGGTTTCGATTCGAACCTGATTCTGATAATTTACTGACAAAAAAGGCAATAATCAAGTTCTCATCATCACAGATGTAACCTAATGACATTGGACTTACTCCGAAGTAGTTTGATAGACGGGATATCTTAGAATCAAGTCGCGCTAGATACTATTTTCAAGTTATTTTCAAGTTACGGTTCAAAAAAAAATTACGGATTCAATGTTCATTAGTCATTGGTAACACTCAGGTGATAAAGTGGAAGTAGTTATAACTCAAGATAGATGTGAGAGTTTAATGATTACGTTACGAAAATTGTCTCTCCTAACATTTTTAAGTTTTTCCCAGATTCTCTATTTTTTAAAATTGGATTCTCCTATCTAAATAATTACAGTGATGGTATGTGAGTGTGCATGTGACAAATTGTAATTCACTCTCTCATATGAGTTGTATGATTAGATGGTTCACCCCTACCCCAACTCAGAGAGACGTTGTCAATCAATTTGCTTCATTTTTAGATTAGCGCAAGGATAAATCTAACACCATTGCCGGCACTGTACTTGGAAAAGTAATTATAATGATAAGATTAAAGATTCACATCATCCTTGTATAACTTTATTTATCAACTAGCCTATTATTGTTCATGCTATTTGGCTATTATGTAATATTTTAATTTTAATAATAGAAGTCCATTGATTAATTTTCTCGAATTGTTCTTAAAAAAATGAAAATGAAATTATTATTATTTTTTTTAACAAAGTACAAGTAGAAAAAAAGGAGCTAAAAATTAAAGGGCAAAAAACGGGTGGCGGCTGCATGAAAAAAAAAAAAGAAAAAAAAAAAGAGGAATAATAAAAAAATAAAAATTATAAGAAAAAAGAGTGGAAATTTTGCAAATATTTGGTTAATACAGGGGAGGAGAAACTTGAAGAGCAAGAGAGTGAGAAGTGGCATACAAGAACAAATAAGATAATCTGAGAACGAGAAAGGAATCTGAGATTCTGAATAGCCATGGCCGAACCTCCGAAGCTCTTTACCAATAAACCCAAAAAGGGTAAGTCCCCATTTCCAGTTTCCATACCAAAGTTTTTATTTTTTTTTCCTCTCTCGATTGAAAATAGAGACAGCGATTTTCTAACCACCCACCAAGAATCTTTTCTTGCCTTGGATGATTTTTTTTTTTTTTTTAAATTTTAATCCTTACGTCTGAATATTAATCTGTTGGTTTGTAATCAGCGCAACTGAAACAGTTTCAAGATCAGAAAGCCAAGGACTTTGCTTCACCAATATCTTCTTCGTCTTCGTCGTCGTCAATGGCTTCATCTCAGCCTCCGCCTCCGCCTCAGCCCCCAAAAGAGTCATTCGCTCGCCGTTACAAATTCCTCTGGCCTTTGCTTCTCACCGTCAATCTTGCTGTTGGAGGTCCCTACTCTCTATTATTTATTTATTATTATTATTTTTAATTAAAAAGTAGCAATCTAATCCTTGAAATTTTTTGCATTAGTTCATTTCATTTTTTTCTTTTTCCTATTCAATTGGACATCATTAAATCTTTATGTGCGATTTTTGGTGTTTCAAGGTTGGGCTTCTAGAGAAAACAGATTAGGCTGTTAGTCGCCAAGTTTGCTATTTTATAGTCAGTTCTTGATTATTGGCATGTAAGTTTTACTTATTTTTGTGGCTATGTGATTGGGTATCTGATTTTACGGAAAATGCTAAATCTTGACTAACTTTCTTTTTCCCTTCAAATTCATAACTTTAATTAGCTGATGAGAGCAAGAAACAGAAACTTAGAATAGATACATTAATTCTGATTCTAAAGTTCTTTCTTGGGTAAATGCTAACTGATGTCAACGCTGTTGTGTCATTTTATGTCATTGTTGTGTTTGCAAGAAATTTTAGTATGTAAAAATTGCCGTATCCGTATGTTTCTTCAAAGACAGTACAGAGGTTAATCAGTCATCAGATTTTTCACCCAATTGTCTTACTATCCTTAACTTCAAAGTGATTATTGAAGCTCTTGAATGTTTATTGGTTTGTGTCGAAAAGTTTTATGCTTATTCATGAAGTAGACCCTACTCTCAGGTTCAAGGGAGGGAACTTCTTTTGCCTTCCCTGTGTTTTTTCCCTGTCAGAAAATTACATGGCAGTTCTATTTGCCAAAGTCAAGCAAAAAGAAGGTGATGCAGATTCGTATAATCTGCATGTTATTGGATTGTTGGATATGCCTGAAGTCGTGAAGTGCCTGAGTTGGTATAGATTTAAGATGTTCTGGAATGTTTGCTTAAAAATGGCATGTTGCTTTCATATAACGAAAATAGCTTTTGTGTGTCGATGAGATAAGATGACGTGGAATCGAAGATAAAGAGTTGCTTATAATTACGAAATAACATCCTTTTCATCTTGAATAATGCTAGGGACACCAACTCTAATCCTATCTTTTGAGTACCAATCTACGTGGCATGCAAGTCGTCATTCTTTTTTTGGTTGGTCTTTAAAAGATTTTCACAGCAATTAAATAGATTGTATTCACCAATGAAAAGGTGACAACTGACCACTATGTAAGTTAATACTCAAAAGTTGGGATTAGGTTGGTGTCCTTGGCGCTACTCTTTCATCTTATGGCCAAAATTGCATTTAAATCCGATCGGTTCTGTTGAGTTGCTTGATGATGTAGTTTCATATGTAATTACATTTAAACCTGATATGGGTTCAATTTAGTTGTTTGATGATGTAGCCTCTGTTGATCTTAATGTTGTAGCTTATCTATTCATGAGAACAAAAAAGAAAGAAGTAGAGGATGATGTAGAGGACAAAGTAGCAACTTTAGTTCAAACAGCAGATGCTGAAACTGCCCCTGTTGAGAAATCTCTACCCTCGCCGACCATTAAAGAGCCTACTAAGTTGCGAGAACCAATCCCGGAGAATCAGCAACGTGAGCTTTTCAAGTGGATGTTGGAAGAGAAAAGGAAGATCAAAACAAAAGATCCCGAAGAAAAGAAGCGCATTGATGATGAGAAAGCTATTCTTAAGCAGTTAATTCGTGCAAAATCTATTCCAAGCTTGTAACTGGTAAATAACTGTAGTCAAAGCATAAACACTACCAAAAGAAACAGAAAAAATGGAGTAATCTCTACTTTTTGAAACTTCTTTATCTTCGTTGTTCGTCGTCATATTTTGATCATACATTAATACTTTTGTTTTTAATCAATGGATGTACTTTTTTCCTTACCATATTGTCATCACTTGAATCAATGGTTCTGCAATTATTTTATGTTGTGTCAATTAGCAGAAAGCTTCTTCATTAAAATCACTTGCCCGACTTCGGATTGGAGCTGCTACTACTACAGAAAGCCTTAAAATATGCACTTGGAGTTATGACCTTGCTCCTTTGGACCTGAAAGAAAGACCGGTAAGTTTGTATGTCTCTGTAAAACTCTCTCCTTGGACCCTCTCCTTGTTCATAGATAGACGAGTGGTTTAAGAGAACAGAAAAAATTGGACAAAACTAAAACACCTTTTTCAGTTCTACTTTTTGGTTGGGTTTAGTTTAATTTTTCCTCCGTCGACATTCTACCTGCCAACGAAGTTTAGAAACCGTGACCAATACCAAACCAAGGCGCTTTCCTTGTCATGTTTCTTTGTCTCTATCCACTGCTCCATATCATTTTCTGCAGGGGATAATAATGCATATATATATATTTATTTGTTTATTTATTTGGTACCCAATTGAAGAAATTATAAGTTGAGCATATTCCCTGAACTTAAAATAAAAAAATAAAAAATAAAAAACTCGTGGAGATTCACATGGACCTAACCAAAGCATGAACAATTTCCAAAAAGGATGTGGACATCCCATCTGTGCATTCTAAGAAAAAGTCCCCACAACATGCAATCCCCTCTACTATCCCCCAAAACCAACGGCAACTAACATTTATGTTTTTAATTTCTCAACCTCTTTTATATATATATATATATATATATATAGCTTTCACAAAACCACACTTGCATTTTTCTATTCTTGGTGTCCCTATACTTCATGTTTTCAAAGAGTATATAAAAATTAAAAAGTATATCCCAATATATTCTAATGGGATTCTCAAGATTTTAGTGGAATTAATAACTGAAGTCACAATATGCTTTACATAAAGGTTAGAAGATTTTGATTTAAAGGGTGGTATTGGCTTTATAGGGTTCATTTGAACATGTACCTAATTGTGTGTTAGGATGTTTGAACAGAGAGGTGAAACCAATATCGAGGAATAACTCTAATTTAATCTAAGCGCATGTTGTCTTCACATGAAAAAATAAAGGGTTTTTTTTCCTTTCTCATTTAATTATATATTTACTTACAAAATGAAAAATAATATTTTGGTGGACCCTACAATAATATAACGAAAGAAAAAATGAATAACCAAATTTAAAAGTAAATAATAGTAAATTGTAATTTTATTGTGTAAATAATCTATTTATTAGAAGTAAATTTACTATTTACGACTATTTATTTCAAATATTTTAAAATCGTACTATTGGATTAGTTTTCTTTACAGTTTATATATATATATATATTTTATAGATAAATAAACACTAGAATAAGAATTAGCGATGTTGATTTTTATTTTTTTACTTTCTTTTTCGATCTCCTTATCTTTTCACAGTTAGGTAAACATCCAAAAACCCCACAAAAAAGTCTCCCTTGTTATGTCACGTGGCAGCATTAGTGGCTTGGTACGTGAAAACTAATGTGTAGCAACTTAAATTTTGAACAAAGACTTGGAAATCCAAAAGGGTCATCTTAGTTTTGGTTCCTTTTGTTAGCTTTTCAAACTTGGGGAACCTTTACTTGCGCTTATATTCCATTACAAAATTCAAATAGTATTCTCAAATTGCTCTATACCTTTATATTTTATGAAACTAAAGGAGGGGCTTATATAATAAGCAAGGGGAATTTTTGGTAAAAAGAGAGCGTAGGCACATGTGGCCTCTACCATGACATATAAAAATCACAAAGGATGGGATTGAATGTGACATGAGAGGTTTGTCTAGAAAGAGAGAGAGGAGAGAGAGTTTACAAAAGTCGAGGAAAGGAAGGGCGGGGGATGATAATGGTGATAAGTGATAGAATCGATTTATTATAAAATATTTAAAGATATTTATATAAAAATAATTAATTTCTAATGAGGATAAAATGAGAAAAATATAAAATTTCTAAAAATAAAATTGATTAAAAATAAAATTTCATTCAGACGAAAATCCCCATTCGATTTCGAGTGACTCCGCTCCTTGAGGGTGATGATGATGGTGATGATGGAGTGTGGATGGAGTTATTGAGTTTCACATGAATGCACGAGGGACTCATTCAGCTGCTGCTAAGTCCAAATGGGACCGCCTTCAAAAATACACTCTTTTGCCACAACCAAGGTCAATCATCGCTCTTTGTGGGGACTTCTCTCTGCAATTTATATGCTCTGCTTCTTTGTACATATGTAACCACCTTTATCATAATTCCTTATTAAAACATTCTTATATATACATACGCAAAAAAATAATATATATATATATATATTCTTGTTTGAGCTTTTTCTGCTGTTTACTTTAACTGGTTCAACACTTGCCATAATTTGATCCAGCCTATACCTAATTTTGTTATGAAAACCAAGTCTAGAATATAGAATACAAAGAATATATATATATATATATATATATAATGTTCATTTTCTAGTCGGTCAAACATAACATACGCATTTTTTTCATTCTATAAACTCTAAAAAATAAAAAATAAAAAATAAAATAAAATAAAAAAATTCTACGCAACCCTTTGAGAAAATGATGAGGGCGACGATGATAATAATAATAAAAACTCTAGTCCGGGTTAGATCGGGATCCGGATGAGTCAAATCAGTTTCTTATAAAGAGCAACTTAAAAAGCAAGTCTTTGTAGCTTAATACACTCATTAATCTGTCCCAACACATTAACATACTCTGTACTATTGTGCATTTAGTTTCTCTCTCATTTTCTTTCTTTCTTTTCTATCTTCCTTTTCCCCTCTCTCTCTCCAACCCCCACACGCGTGTGTGTTTGTACACATGCAACATTCATTGCTACTATGATTGAATGTATAAAGCAGTACTATCACTAGAGACCTCATCACAGAGAGAGAAAGATATATATAGAGAGAGAAAGAGGAGAGATAAAGCGTGTATATATATAGTAGTGCTACTGTGTATATATGTGTGTGTGTGTGTGTGTGTGCGTGTATGTGAGTGTTTGTATTTTTTGCATGCGTGAAGGAGAAGAAAAAGAAAAAAAATCTAAATCCAAAAATGGAAAACATATGGATTTTGGTAATGACAATAGTAGTTTTGTTGGCCGCCATAATTCTCTACAGGAACAGATTTACAGGACTCGGATCACACCACAGAAGCTCAGTAGCCCCACCACTTCCTTTAGGCTCTCTCGGCTTCCCTTTCATCGGTGAAACCATCGAGTTTGTCACCTGTGCTTACTCTGACCGCCCTGAGACCTTCATGAACAAACGTCGTCGCATGTAAGTACCATATATATCTATATATATCATATACATGTACATATATATATTGTATACATGTATATAAACATATCCTTCTTTCATATACTAATCTGTACTTTTAAGTGTGATTTTTACATGTTCACCTTTTAGTTACCAAGTCATTTTCACCATCTAGCCAATTATGCTTAAGGTTACAGATTATTAGATTGAATTATATGTGAAGTTATATTTGTGTACATGTATATGTGTGTGTGTCTGTGTGTGTGTTTATATGTTTGTGGTTTTGTCGGTAGGTATGGAAAGGTGTTCAAGTCCCACATATTTGGGAGTCCAACGATTGTGTCAACAGATGCAGAAGTGAGCAAATTCATACTGCAGAGTGATGCAAAGGTTTTCGTGCCGTCTTACCCGAAATCGCTCACCGAGTTGATGGGAAAGTCCTCTATCTTGCTCATCAATGGAAGCTTGCAGAAGAGAATCCATGGACTTGTTGGAGCCTTCTTTAAATCTCCACATCTAAAGGCTCAAATCACCACTGACATGCAAAAATATGTCCTAAAATCCATGGCAAATTGGAGCTATGACCGTCCCATTTACATTCAGGACGAGACCAAAAATGTAATCTCTCTCTCTATAACTCGTTTTTGTGTTTTTTTTTTTTTTTTGGTATTTGAGGTTAAAAAAAAAAAAGACAGAAGATGAAACAAAAGATGCCCTTTTGATCATACCATTTCTCTCTCGAAAAAAGTGACAATTGGTGTTTGAAATATTCCCTTCTCTGGCTTCTACTTATGTTTGGAGATATGATTTGGTAGATAGAAAAGTGGATCCAGTTGTTAATGGGGGGTTTACAATATCAGTTGAGCCTGAATCATTTTGTCTGCGAAATTAGATCCATAATTATTATGTCCTGTTTGGTACTTTTAAAAAGTTACTCAGACATGTTAGGCCACTTTTTTTTTTTTTTTGACTTCTCAGATTGCCTTTCAAGTACTTGTTAAGGCATTGATTAACTTGGATCCTGGTCAAGAAATGGAGTCCCTTAAAAAACAGTTCCAGGAATTCATTGCTGGCCTCATGTCATTACCAATAAACTTCCCTGGAACTCGGCTTTATCGATCATTGCAGGCAAGTTGCACGTTTGCTATAAATATTATATATATATATGTTATATAAACAATTGTTGGGTCATTAACTATTTCTTATTTCAGGCAAAGAAGAAAATGGTAAAGCTAGTGAAGAAGATTATACAAGATAGGAGGAAAAGTAGTGGGATTTCAAAGGTTCCAAAAGATGTAATAGAAGTTCTGGTAAACGACACAAGCGGGCAATTAACAGAAGATCTAATAGCGGATAACATGATTGATATGATGATTCCAGGGGAGGATTCAGTTCCTGTTCTTTTGACTCTTGCTGTTAAATATCTCTCCGATTCCCCTTCTGCTCTTCAACAATTACTGGTATTCCTTTGCCACTAAATTTTTTTTAAATCTTATTATGTGATACTAATTTATGATTAAAAAAAAAATAATGAGTCAAATTTTTTTTTTTTTTTTGTCTTTTAATGGTAATCTCCCTTTAGTGCTTTTAATAAAAATTAAGCCAATTGGATTCAGCTGCACAAAATCCTGGTCCGCCAGTCTACTTTTTTGAATGCCCCTAGTCCTAGTTTTGGAACTTTGTGACATTTTTAGTCCAATTTTTTGACCACTTTTACCTTCCAAGTCTTTGTCGTTTTTCAAGTGTTTGATTGTAATAGGTGCAAGTGGGGAATGCCAAAATTTTAGCTCTAGCTATAGCTTTTGTCAATAATATGCATTTAATGCAAGATCTTTTATGCTTTTTTTTTAATAATTAATTTATGGTAAATAATAAGTTTACTAGAGGTATATTAGTAGTAATGTACTTGATTATCATTATTTTAATAGCTTTTTGATAATTGAAGCTCTTAAAACAAACAAAAAATTACCTCAGGAGGAGAACATGAGGTTAAAGAGACTCAAGGATCAACTTGGTGAGCCAATGTGTTGCAGTGATTACTTATCTTTACCATTCACACAAACGGTAAATTTTTTTTTTTTTTTTTAACCACATAGAATGACCGGTTTACACAACCAAAGGCAAGACAGATTATTTTTAACCATGAAAATTACAGGTGATAACAGAGACTCTAAGGATGGGAAATGTAATTATTGGGGTGATGCGAAAGGCCATGAGGGATGTTGAGATAAAAGGGTATCTAATACCAAAAGGGTGGTGTGCTTTTGCATATTTTAGATCAGTCCATCTTGATGAAAGTAACTACGACTGGCCGTACGAGTTCAATCCTTGGAGGTGGCAGGTAAAATGATAGGACCAAATTTTCATTAATTTTTTTGTACTCGTGTGTATCAGTCACTGTTACGCGTAATGTGTGTTTCTCAACGTTTGATCACACCGAAATAATAATGAATATAGTAAGCAAAATTGTTATAATCTGATAAAAATATGATAGTTGAAAACAATACTGTAATATTAATAGGGTATTTTTCATTGTCATTTCTAGTTTTCGACTTTTAAGCTATAAATAATGCAAGGGGCATTTTGGGGACTCACAGGAAAAGGACACAAGCAATTGTAACTTCACCCCTTTTGGAGGAGGGCAGAGGCTTTGCCCCGGGCTTGACTTGGCAAGATTGGAAGCTTCCATTTTTCTACACCACTTGGTCACTCGATTCAGGTAAATAACAGAAAGTGAAAAATATTATTATTTGTTTACTCTCAAGTAATGGCATTTCAATCAATTATTGGTCTTAATTTTTATATATTTTTTATATATAAAGGTTTTGATTTTTTTCATTTCTATATAGTTAGGTACTTGCTTTCAAGAACCAAACCTATAACTAGAATCTAAAAAAAACAAAAAAAATAAAAAAAATAAAAAGAGAAAATACAAAAGATTACAAAGCAATAATAGAGCAAAAGTTGTGCTGTCGATGATAACACATCAAGTGATTGCCAGTGGTCAATTAACTTTTTCCTATACTTGTTTGGTGAAATTGAACCAAGTCCCTTTCAAAAGTTGGTTATATAATGCCTAGTCTCTAAATTTGATTCCCCCTCTCTAGTCAAGACGTGCAAAGACAAAAAAAACATAACGAAAGGGCATCAAACTTTTTTGCTATATATATTTGCAAGTGATATCAGTTACTTTGCTTTTTTAGAAGGGCATATATCCTTTTTGTACCTACTATCACTCTATATACCTTCCAATCATGCTTTTATCACAAAACCATTGTTATACGTGGCCGATAGATTATATACTTGCATAACCATACTTGGTTACTAGATTTGTGTCACTTATTCCGAACATTAGAGAAAAAAAAGATAATAATATCTTTAACAAATACAGCCGAATACTAACCATCACCACTAATCTTGATTTATAGATATGTGATTCATAAATGAGACTTACCTTCTAATTGTGATAATGTATAACATTAATGGGTCTCACGATATGTTATTCATAGATGAGACTTACCTTTTTATTAATAATGATGTTTAACATTAGTGATATCCCGTGTTTTTTTTTTTTTTTTTTTGTAACTAGATGCTTCAAGATACAATTTTAGTTAACCAACCTATGGAAGATTGAGTTTGCAAGTGGACTAGTATTTTAGTATGCCAAAGTAAGCTCACATAAGGTGTGGAGGAATAAACAAACTTCAATAGTATAGAGTTGTGCTTCAATATAACATAGCGTGACCTATATTATGGTCAAATATAGCGTGTATTCCAACATATTTGTATATATAAATATGTATGTTTTCAGCAAGAATAAAAAAAGAAACTATATGAATGTGTCACAACTAGTCTATGGGAACCTAATTTTGTATCGAAGATTGTAGCTTGTGTCTGATTTTAGTGCCAAATAGCTATGCCTTGACCAACTTTCCTTGAAACAATAAATAGTCATGCTCAATGCTTATAATAATGAATTAGGAATTTAGAGGTTGACCACTACTTATTTATTTAATTAAATAATATAATTACTGATAATCTATTTGCCATTATGTGTGGAGACATTTTTTGAACATTATTTAAAAGGTTTTCTACACTATGAAAATATGAATTTACTTCAAATCTATAATCTAAACAAACACTAAAATTTTATGAATTTTTAAAAAATATTTAAGACGTAATGGTTTTAATTATTTGAAATGCAGGTGGGTGGCTGAGGAGGACACCATTGTTAACTTTCCCACTGTAAGAATGAAGAGGAGGATGCCCATTTGGGTCAAAAGTAGAGGGGACCCATAAGTAATAAGGCTTTGCATTGTTGCCACAAAATAATAATAATATTTTTTTTTTTTAATTTAATTGACTTCATACAATGATACTAGAAAGCAGCTACCAACATGAAACGACATATAAATGGAGAAAAAGAAAAAAGAAGAAGAGTAAAAAGGGGGTTTCCCACATTGCACACGTGTGGCGGGTGACAAGCCAAGCACTTTGTCCTTCCTGTGGACTTTGATGACGACTCTGATGGGACCCAATTAAAATTCCTATATGTTTCTGCTTAGCATTATTATTATTATCATTTTTCATTGCTTTAGTTGCATGTACAAAAGTAATAAAAAGGTCCCCAGGGATCAACTTTTGGACTATTATTTTCACTATTTATTTTCGCTTGTTTTGGTTTAGTGGAGAGTCGCAATGATTTG
>JAFMPE010006664.1:0-32779 GCA_024759925.1 Ficus religiosa | reverse complement strand
TATTTTATATAACTTACCGGCTATACAAGGTTAAGCGATCTATTAGCCTTAAATATTAAACATATTTTTTTTATATATAAAAAAGAAATTAATACCTAGAATCACAAGGTGTCTCAAGCTTTTTTGTTTTTGTTTTTGCATTTGTTTTTTTTCCCAACACCTTTTTGATTTGTTACTCAAAGCTTTCCCCGTACGTATGTAATATATATCAGTTGTTTCGGACTCGGCCACTTTTCTTTTGTAACTTTTCTACGTTGTTTTCTTTACTATTAATTTTTTTTTTCATTTTTTGCTTAGTATTAAAAAAAAAAAACCATAGAAAAAGAGAAGAGAAAGTTTAAATGAACGGTTTTGCATGGCCGACACGCAACTATTGGCCGCAGGCTCATGAGCTAATTTCCTATGAACCAAGGTATTCCACATGTATGCGCACTACGTTTTTTAGAGAGAGAGAATGAGAGAGAGAGAGAGATTTCCAAGGGACCGGGACTATAGGGCCCCGAAATGGAGCTATAAATACCCCTCAAAGGGAAGAGGGAAATTCAACTTACAAGCTGAGAGTGTCTTGCTACTATATAATTGGTAGCTCGATTATAACTCTTTACTTGAAATTAATTTCCTAGTTATTAAAAATCTTTTCTTTCCTAATTCTCTCGCTACACAATATGGCCTCAAACATGTCATCATTCTTTACTTCTCTTTTTCTTTTGCTCCTTATTTTCACCCAAGGAATTATAATCCCTTCTATTCATGGAAGGCCTTTGAACTTAGGGAAGAGTAATGAACCCCACCTAAATGAAACAAAGATTGTTGGCAACTTTAATGGTAACATGAAAGCTGGTTCCTCTCAGGCGCCGCCGCCACCCCCTGGGCATGACACCAATGATATTTTCAGGCCTACTGATTCTGGTAACAGCTCCGGCGCCGGCCATTCCGTTCACCATTAATTAGGCCGTATATATATATATATATATCTATTGTTATGTTGTTGTATTTGCCCTTCAAATTACGTGTTGTTTGCATGCATATGGTTTCTGTTATGTTATAAAACTATTTATATATTTATCTTCAACCGATGTTTGCTTGTATAGATTTGCCTTTTACTTCGTTTATGCAGTAATATTTGTTGGATTTTGAATTTGTCTCACATCACCAAGTTATTAGTGGTATTTATATATAAATTGGGTCTCAGTCCTTCAGCTTAGCTTTAGGGGATCAAGTTCTATCCAAACCCAAAGCAATATTTAAGTGTGTAATCTCAATTGTAATAATTTGTTAATGGAACTAATTGCTTCCGTCTTTCGTTATTTTTCAAGTCTATATCAGTCACTTCATTTTTTTTTTGTTTCCTTGAAAAGTACTTGTCACTTACTTCAACGCAAAAGTTTGATGTCGGAACTTTGTTATGGCAAAACATTATTCTACTTTATGTGCAAATTGGTCCAAAATGAAAAAGTTGATCGACATAGTTGAAAGTGGACGTGGTTGTACTAAATGTTGGAAGAATTTACAAGGAAAAATCCTGCTCCTCTAGTCCCCGATGGAGCGCCAAGATTACCGGCAGATCAATGTAAATTAACGAGTATTCCACAAGCATGAGAATTTGGACCTTGATATCATTTTCTTTTTCTTTCTAACAGTATGAGTGGGGAACTTAGTGTAGGACTTGGGATTGTAATCAGTAGATGTCAATCTAATTGGGATGTGTTATTTTCTTCCTGATACTAGTTGTTCTCTCTCGTAATTTAAATAAAAAATCTCACAGTTAAGAAGGTCTCTTCTTTTGCCAAAGTAATTATCATTTCTAATCAATGACAGAATCAAATATATCAACTTCGAAGACTTACACTACCGAGAACTTATCAGACTGGTTGCAGGTTAGCTCACACATCCCTATGTAAGAAGTCATGGGATTGAGTTGGGGCTGTGAATGTGCTTGGGATATATGAACAATGCACTTTAAAAAAGATCCATGTATCGTACATGTATATATACACACACATATACATCCACCACACGGGAGGCTACACTACTTTTAAAAGTTCCTAGCACGACATCCTCTTCCTTATAACTCTTTTTGCTAAAAATGAAATAAAATAAAATAAATTGAGGACTTACATATTATAAGAAAGGACACGAACTGCTTTGCATGTTACTCTTTAACTTATTGTAAAAGCCATTTAATAGTCATAGTGATAATTTAGCTATTTTTAAAATTTTTAAAGGGATTTTTATAACTTTTTTTCCCCCTCTGTATGTACTGCCAGTGACGGAGGGAGGTGGTGGCCTGAAATTTTTTATTTTTTATTTTTTACCCCAATTTTTTTTTGTTTTTCAATTTTTACCCCTATTAAAAATTAAAAATTCTCACATAGCCTCACAAAATTAATTCTACCCAAAAAATTTTATAGTTTTGCAATTTATCCCACTAAAAATTAAAAAAATTCTTAATAGCTCCCACTAAAGTTTTACATTTAACTTTTTAAACTTTGATGTAATTTATTTTTTTTTTTTTAAATTGCTATTCGCCCCTATTGAGATGTTTGTCTAGCTTCGCCCCTATGTCCTGTAGTTCAGGCCACTTGATAGATTTTTTTTTTCTTTTTTTTCCTCCATAGGAGTTGGTGAGATATATATATATATATAGACATATATATTTGGTATTTATAACTTTTATTTTAAAGTTCATTGTTTTTTTCTTTTTTTTTTGCTTGTAATTTTTCCCTCTGATTTAGTGGTGAGATAAGGAGTGATTTCATCTTGTGATAGATTTTCACCGTGGACACATTCACTTGCGAGACATTAACATGTAATTCGCAACAAATCGATAGACGTAGATGAATTATATATATATATATATATATTTAACTTGCATGGTTCGTTGGTTGAAAATGAAAATTTTAAATTGAAGTTGGTTGATTTTTCAAAAACTAGTTATAAATTTTTTTGACTTTTCGGAGAAAAGACAAAAACTGACATTAAAAAGTACAGTTTAGTTAAAGTTAAACTGAAACACCAAACGAAACCTTAGTATACATGCAAGGGATCTATACATCACGACGATAATTATAAACCCCAAATATCGTTTTTCTGTTCGATCAAATTGTTAGCGGAATCCCTAAGTCAAAGGAGGAAAAAACAAATAAAATCATTGAGCGTGCACAGAATCAAATCCCTTTTGTCGCCTGACTTCTTTTTGCCTCGATGGATCTTTTGTCGTCCGATTTAGTTGATATAATATTAGTATAATTTATATATTATCTTTTCTCGAGTGGTAGGCAGCTGACCAAAGGGGGTTTCCCCAGCTCGAGGAGCCAACCACGTTATGTGCTTTTTCGCCAGCTTTTCAATTTTCGTTGCCATTAAAAAAGAAGTGAGATAAGATTAAGCACTTTGTTTTTTGGGTGATTAATTTAGCGCTTTGGAGCGTTCATTAATTTATTCAATTACACATCGGTTGGGAAGTGAGAATTTTGAGTGACTTATATAAATATCACGAATTTTATTCGAGTCAACAATTGTCTAGAAGTTATAATTTGATAGGATCCAGTAATGGACTTATTAAATTCTTTCTTCTAAAAGCTCTTGTGATCAAAATGCCTCGTAGGATATGCGTGTTCCTCCTACTGCCACCAGTAACAGACACTTTTGAATAGAAAATAACAAGAAGTTCATCCATGCTCATACATGTACATGCATGGTAGGACTTAACAGAGTCTAAGCTGTGAAAGTTTTGAAAGAGAAGCAATCACGTAATGAATCTGTGTGTATCGCTGATCCAATAGGATCTGTTGATAGGTAGCCGAGATTCCGCATATCCCGCCATCTGGTTGTGACTAGATTTGCGTGAAGCAGTCCCGGCACCCGAGATTCTCGGAGACTTAGTTTCTGATGTTTGAATCTCAAATATTGGTCAAGAAAATCATATATTCCTAATTAGAATCTACTATTTTGAAGATTATTTCTTCATTCAAATTCAAATATGTAATCTTTTGTATTTTAAATATTAGTTAAGAGTTATCTCTTAAAAGGCTATAAACACATGGTAAAGTAATTTCTAGAAACCCATCTCATAAGTTGGCAGATTATAAACCACTTGTAATTCTGAAAAATATAGTGAAACTCTCGAGCGACAGAGAAAACGTAACTAGTTTTTTTGGCAATGAACCTCTATAAATCTTTGTGTTCTTTGTTCTCCTGCATCCTTTTAATTTATTGTTTTGTGTGTTATTGCGGCTGTGATAATTCTCGGGAATTTTCACCACCATGGGATTTGTTAGGTGAGTTTTACCCATCAACAGGATCAATTCAGTTAAGGTCTGTCCCATAAACTGAATTGAAGTTGCATCTATAGCAGGTTTTATGTATAACTTCTCCAAATGAACACTCTGATATTCAGTTTCTCTGCTGACTCAAATATATGTCGAAGACTTTTGGTTAAGCAGTCCAAAGGATATTTATTGTTGAATAACCCATCACAGTACTGGCTCAAAAGGAGAAATCCTTATGGCGATCACTCGGTGGAGTCTTTTAAGTACCCGTGCCTTTCTGCGGCTAAACAATCATTCAAATTATCATTTGAAAAATTAGCAAATTAATTAATACCATAAACAAAAACACGTCAACTTACAGAGCAAGGACAGTTGTGCTTTACCAGCCATCAAACATGTAATGCAATGCACTACAAGTGGACAGTACAGAAAGAATCCTGTATTCTCTTGGGGCAATATTTCGGTGGTGGAGAGGCCAACTTAGTTCTTTTAATTATATTAAACAAATCAACCTGGAATAAAAAGAAACTAACAAATTAAAGAAACAATTTTAGAAAAAGAGCACGGTTAGAATGGAACTAGCAAATCATCAGCGAGCGAATCTTTCTAACTATAAGAGATATATATATATATATATATATATGTATGTATGTATGTATTCTTGTAATGAGAGGGCCCACCCACCAAAGGTTTAAAAATATACAAACGGTCATAATTTGAAATTCACGATCTGTCCAAACATTTTTGATATTTGCATGTCAGCAAATAATTCTTTCCATCCATTTTTTCCGCAGAGGGCCAAGACAAATCTCCGGCCATTCAACAAAAGCTTTTCGACCTACACGTACAATACCCGGTAAAAGCCGCGATTAATTTCCATCCCCCATCCCCGGGCTTCAGCCCTGGTGTTGGCCACGCTAGCGGGATTCGGGAAGAATGTAGAGCAAAATGCATAGATGACGTGTTTGCATATATATATATATATATACGTGTGTGTGTGTGTGTGTGTGTGTGTGTGTGTGTGAATTTATGTAAACATATATTTATATATGGAGTCATACCGTCGCCATGGCTAGCTTGCGTGAGAATAAGTGACCTTAAGCAAGTCCATATATACATAAATTCTTATCATATCTATATGCTTCCATTCATTGTCTCTGAGATCGCTAAGTGTGTCCATGTATCACTATTTGCTACATTTATGTAATTTCTGGTGCCAAATAAAAAATAATAATGAATATCTTAGGCACAACGTGCATGGATACTGCAAATACCACACATCAAGACAATCATTAGTACTGTTATTATCATCATAATTATTACTATTATTATTTTGATAAATAAAGAGAGTGAACAACTACACATACACTAGTAGAAAAGGAACATTAAACATCACTCGATAGATGTCGTTTGTTGAAAACCGACGTCTAAAGCCGCTCAATAGACGTATCTTTTCAAAAACAAATGTCAAAAACCTTCCTTTTAATTCGCATAGACTAAACATGTCTGTTGATTAAAAAAAAAAATGACTTCTAAAGTATAAGGGTGAAAATATGAAAATTAAGAGTTACCACCCAACTCATGATCAACCATACTAAATTTGAGTTTTGTAAATTGTAATCTTGACTTTCACGATAAGACCCAATAAAAACCTGCGAATCTACATATACTTTAAAGAAGAAAAAAATAAAGGTCTTATATATTATTACCGTGATATGTGATAATTTTTTTTTTTTTTTAGTATTAGTTCTATTATTATATCATGAAATATTTGTTATTCCTCAAAAAGGATATTCTCTTTATAAGTCTTTTTGCAATTGATAAATTTAGGAATTGAAATTTGAGTATTATGTGAAAGACTGGTTCTTTATTTTGGCGAAAATGTAAACGAGTAGATAAAATATTCGAAACTGTTTTTGAAAAAAAAAAAAAAAAAAAAAAAAAAAAAAAAAAAAAAAAAACAACAACAACAACAACAACAACAAACAACTTGTACGAAGAGGGGAAAAGGAAAAACAAACCAAAAAAAAAAAAAGTGAGGAGTTTCTTTTTTTCATTTAAATTTGAAAAAATTTACCCTCCACAGTCTACTTTCTACCGTACTAATAGGAAGCAAGCAACCAACCCCACTTATAAATTCTAATCTCCGCTTATTGTACTAATAGGAACAACAATTCTCATTCTAAATTTATGCATGCATATATGCAGATATATTTCATTATCTGTTCTTTTTCTTTTTCTTAAAAAGGTATAAGTATGGTATTTGTTTGACAACATTGGGTCTTTATTACTGTAATGGAGGCCCTGAAAAACCGACATCTTATTATATAATCTTGTGTTAGTATCACAATTTAGATCCTGTTAGCAATGGGAACAAAAATTGTATATAATTGTGAACTATTTAGTTTCTCTTTTTCGTAAATATTAGTTGACCTGCTTTATACTGACTTTTATTTTATGATCAACAGCTTAGATTCCTTAAGGTCATGCAAGTTCAAAATCAAGTTATAATATGTAATATGCAGAAGCTCCCCCAACAAATAAAGCTGGTGAAGATATATGGAGATCAAGGCGTTAATTCAAACCCCAGCCTTGGATTAATTTGGCAATGGTGAATCTCTTTTTCTGCATTTTTTTCTATTGAATAAAATGCTATATAAACTGTTGTCACCATTTTGTACGGCTTGAAATCTTTCGCTTGATCGAATGGTATATTTTTAATTTGAATTGCAGTCAAGGTTCTTGTAAACTTTCGGTGCAAGACTGGTTGATGGACGGGGCTTAGGTGATTTTCTTATTCCATTTACAGGCTTCAAATTTCCTGTATACAATGCCATTTTCTTTTTCATTTATAATAGTTTAATTACTTGGCAGAACCTTTCATTATGTGGTGCACGTGTAATTTGGGCATTTTCCTTGATCATTATTATCATTGTTTTCTAAATGATCTATATTCTATGACGATGATTTCTTTCTTTTTTTTTTTTTTTTTTGGGCAACATCTACCATGATGGTTTGAATCTTCTTAGGGAGTAAGTAATTTTGGTTACATTATATGGATTTATTTTTTTATTTTTTATTATTTAAAAACCAACTTTTAACATCGCTTCTAAATAACCGTGTCTATAGTCATCCTTTTAACATCGCTCAAAAACCGACGTCTTTGACTGATACTTTTAATGTCGCCTGCTTAGACATCGCTTTTACAAGTGACTTAAAACCCTTCAACGTAATGTTGCTATTTAACTGAGCTTAAATGTCATATTTTTACTAGTGATAGTATCCAATTCTCCCTCATCGTAATTATGCTGGCACTACTAAAAGTCCTATACTATAACATGTTCATAACCACTATAATTATTTATTAATTAAAGAAAAGAAAAAACAATGAGTCAAATTGAAAAATAAAAATTGAAACAAAAAGCTTACAAACCAACGAGCTAGAAGATGTCTCGTTCCACAACCGGTTGAAGAAAAACTCTCAATGATTTTCCCTTAAATAAAGACACTAACAAGGCACCAAACAGAAAGTAAAGAATTAACATGACCTCTACCAAGAGACCAAACAGAATGTAAAGAATTAACCTCATTACGTTGCATTTTGTTCCTAAAATATATGCGTTTTTTTTTTTTTTTTTCAGCGAAGAGAAGGGGACAACTAATATCAGGATAAGATTAAACAACCCAATTAGGTTGGCATCCAAAACCTTTACCCATCCCACACCAATTCCCTAACTTGATTTATTAAAATTAAAAAAACAAAACAAAACAAAACAAAACATTTGTACTTGCCCCAAAGGATTCTATTTATTGAGAGATATTCATTTGTCAATAGGGCTACTCTTTCTGTTTAAACCCCATGTGTTGAGTCTGCCAACCCTTTACCTAAACTAAGAGCTAAAGCAACTTTTCAAATCCCCGTGGTAAAAGAGAACTCATGAATATGACAATTTAAAACTAACCAAAAAAAAAAAAAAAAGCTGCAAAGAATCAAATAAAGGGAAAGACTGCGGTAGAGTTCCTTTTTGTATACTTTATGGATAAAGCTGATTTTATAACCGTTTAATATATTTTAATGGTTAAGATGTTACTTTTATATATGATACTGAAGTTTAAATGAACGGTTTTTGCATGGCCCATGCAACTCTTGGTTAAAGTTTAGATGAACGGTTTTGCATGGCACATGCAACTCTTGGTTGCAAGCCATTCCACTTGTTTATATGCGCACTAGTTTATATATATATATATATAGAGAGAGAGAGAGAGAGAGAGAGAGAGAGAGTTCCTAGGGACCGGTAATAAAATATGGCCCTCAAATGAATCAATAAATACCCTTTAAGGGAAGAGGGAAATTCAACTAACAAGCCGAGTGTCGAGCATTTACTAGTTGGTTGAAGTACTCTTAACTTGATTATTAGAACTCTTTTTTCTCTCTCTCTCTCTCTCTCTCTCTCTCTTTTTTGCTAAAGATTATTAGAACTCTTTTATTACTTGTTTTCCTTGTTGTCTAATTCCTAACTCACTCTCTACACAATATGCCCTCAAACATGTCATCATTCCTTACTTCCCTTTTTCCTTTGCTCCTTATTTTCACCCAAGGATCTATAATCCCTTCTATTCATGGAAGGCCTTTGAACTTAGGGAAGAGTAACGAACCCCACCTAAATCAAACAAAGATTGCTGGTAACTTTAATGCTGACATGCAAGCTGAGATCAGAACCAATGACGAATCATTTGCCATCTCACCGCCGAGTGGAGTAACTGGTGCATCTCCACCGCCACCTCCCGGGCATGACACCAGTGCTTTCAGGCCTACTGCTCCTGGTCACAGCCCGGCGTTGGCCACTTCGTTCACAATTAATTAGGGCGTTGATATATCTTCAATTTTGGTTTGTTGTTTTAGTTGCGCTTAAAAATATTTGTTGTTTGCATGCATGTGGTTTCTGCCACATGATAAAACTATCTATTTCTCAACCAATGCTTTTATTATTTTTTTTTTATTATTTTTTGTATAGATTTGCATAATATTTCGTTTCTGCTGTAATATTTGGTGTGTGATGTCAATTGGAATAATTTTTTAATGAATTGCTTCGTCTTTCGTTATTTTTCAATTGTATATTAATCACATTTGCTTGCTTGCTTGAAAAATACTTGTCACTTACTTCAACGCAAAAAGTTTGATGTCGGAACTTTGTTATAGGAAAACATTATTCTACTTTCACGAAACAAAAAACGTTGCAAGTGCAAATTGGTCCAAAATAAAAAAGATAGTTGACATATTTGAAAGTGGATGTGGTTGTACTACTAAATGTTGAAAGTATTCACAAGGCAAACATATAATAATCTGATATATATATATATATATATATGCATTTATCAATATACATATCGAAATCTTGTACCTCTAGCGCCGGTGGAGCGCCAAGATTAGAGGGCAAATCAATTTAGCGAGTACTCACTAGGATAATAATATATTAAGTTGCAGTATAACACTCTCACAGTTAAGAAGTATCATGAATTGCTATATATACCATTACTTATGATGATTTTCTAATTCAACGCTCTAATGAAATTTTTTAACAAATAAAACTATTATTATCATCACACCTTTTTAATCAATCGCATATTCACATATCGACTTCGAAGACTTGCACAGTTGAGAACCCAAACAAGTTGGTAAACTCACTCCTCCCCATGTTAGAAGTCCTGAATTCGAGTTAAAGGACCCGTACTGCTTTGTACATTCCACTTTACCAGTTAGAAACCATTGTTAATAGTCATAGTCATAATTGGTATTTTTATTTTTTTAGGGACTTCGACTCTATTTTATTATTAATTTTTGTGCGTACAATAATTTGAGCCATATTATATAATTCTTTTTAGTCTTTATATATATATATATATATATATAAGCTTTTTTTTCAAAGGAGTTGGTGAATTTTTTCTTAGCATATAAATTTAGGATTTGTTTGGCATTTAAGTTTAACTTAAATGAAACTGTACTTTTTCATCTTAATTTTTGTCTTTTTTTGAAAAGGTAATTAAATTAATAACTAGTTTTTGAAAAGTCAACTAATTCCAACTTAAAAATTTCATCTCACCGGCCAACTAAACTTAAGCTTAATAATTTATGTTTTTTTTTTTTTCCCTGTTTGTGGTAGTTTCTTTTGGTCCCACCGGGCTACTAGCGGTTCCTCGCCTAAGCAGCCTTCGTTCTGCATCTGCGTACTTATAGCTGATTCCGACACAGCTAGATTTCCTAAACAAAGGAATAAAAATGCATTCTTTAAGAACTGACAAATTTCTTTTTTTTTTTTTTTTAATTTTAATTTTTAAAGCAAGGTTTTCAAAAAGACATCGTCTTTGTGTTGTTTATAAGATGGGGTCTATCTATCTGTCTGAGGTTCAAGATAGCACTTCCAGACTTCCAGGGGCAGTCCTTTTTTTATTTTTTTTTCTTTTTTCTTTTTCCTTTCTCGTTCATGTTGCTGCATTTACTAGGCTATAGTTAGATAGTTTTCGTTCTGACTAATTGTTTGTGCTTTTGGTTGTTCATCTGAACTTCGTTATTTTCATATCTATATATCTAATAATGAAGTTAGTAGGGATAGAGAGCCCTAGTAATATTAGGTAGACGGCAATTTCATTGGAATTAATTGCTAGTTGTTTCAATATTCTTGATTCTAATATATACATTTGCAAAATATATAATAAGACAAGTCTACCTGTCTTTTATGTTAAATTTAAGTGGGAGATTTGAACTTTAGATAATATTGGAGACGGATCGATTTGCTGCTGGATTAAGTTTTTATATGTACTTTTGTACATATAGTTATAAATTAAGTTATTCTTAAATGTTTGTACATATTTAAAAATAAGTACTTAGAAACTAATTTAAAGAAATCATACTAAATATTATTTTTATGAGAATGATCAAAATAAATAGGAAATTTATTAGGAAAAAACAAATTTACATGATAAATTTTTTATTCAGTACAGCTGTTTATTCTAAATATTTTTATTACTTTTTGTTTACTTCATTTATTTATGTAAACATGCTATTTACTACTATCTTCCTTTTACATATGTACATACATATGGACTAAGTTTATTGTTTTTTTTTTTTTTGGTAAATGGACTAAGTTTATTGTATATCTTTAGAGATTGTAGCTGTATATCTATTGTTGAATTTTGAATTTTTTTATTCTTTTCATCTTTTTAATAAATTAAACGGAGGTTTTGTTCCTCCCCTCCATTTATTTAAAAGATTATTTGATCGAACATCAGGATAAATAGAAATAGCAATATCTGAAACCACAAAATTTGTTCGACCTAATCATCAACACGACTCAAACTTCTAGAACTAAATAAAATTATCAAATTACTCCAAGATATAGACCAAACCACAAAAATTTTAGAGCATAATAGCATTATTATTAGTAACATAAACTATATATCCTTCAACAAATTAGTACATTTTTTTTTTGGTTTACGATAGTTTGTATTTAGGTTTCCTTTTTTGGTTGTATTTCTCCCCTTTGAAGAACTTTTCTATAATCTAATTTTTTTTATTTATTTAATAATATTTAATGGGATAGAAAAGTGATAAGGGTACTATAAAGATGCTGACCTAATCGGATATCTTGGTGCACCTACTGATTTCTATTACCACAATTTATTCAAAAAAAAAAAAAAAATAGGTTTCCCACTTAGCGCTCGCTTTATATATAGCTAATTTCCTTACACTTCTTTCAAATGAATAAATAAATAAACAAAGAAGAATCACTGGCGCACTAATTTGTTTAAAACTCGTGCACTAAAACATGCACAGAAAAGCCCTTTAATCTTCACGAGAGATACCACGTCAAGGTGGGACTTGAGTACATATATGACATTTATCTGAGATTTTGATATATTTATTACTTCCAAATTAGAACATGAAATCTGTTTGTACAGACGTCAAGATAGTCTTCTCGGTGTTGCCCACGAGCATTTGCCTTAATCAAGTTAAATTCTATCCGACTCAAAAACTACTTTTCTGTTTCTCCGAATTGTCTCTCACACTCACACTTGAAAGAGTTAAGTTAAAAGAAGGTCTATTCGAGCAGGAGTTGGTAGTTACTAATTTCATTGGTAGCCAAGTTTCTTTTTCCTAGTTGTCTCGTCCATTAAGGCAAATACTACGTGGAGCTTAACTAGGAGAGCTAGACACACGAGTGGTTAACAAAATCGCGAGAATCATGGGAATATTCTTAATATTCTTATTTTTGAACTCAAGCATTCTGTGTACGACGTAGCTCTTAATATTAATCTAGTCTAGTTCTTGTACTCTTATTTACTTTCTTCAGTTTAATTCAGTGATAGAGTCAGGATTTATTGATGGGGCCAAAAATTTTTTTAATCTCAATTATACTAACATATATATATATATATATATATCTACGTGTATCAGTTTTTGTTTATTAAATTCATAATATATTGACACATAAAATATCAGTATTATATCTAAATATGACAACACACCATTGTCAGTTATGTGTAATTAAAAATAAAAATAATGCAAGAAAGAACTTGAAATTGAAGTATTGAACTTAATACATTCATAATACCCTAGTCATTCAAGTTTCACATCTTGAAGCTCCAAATCTGATATATCACCTGTGAAAATGGAAAAAAAAAATTATATTTCACATACTTGCAAATAACATTATTTTCTCAATAAAAGAGCAGCTACATTAAATTCATATACCTCAAAATATCATTTTCTTTTCTTAAAAATAAGTTGTGCACGATGATTTTTCATAAAGGCAAACTCATCTATAATTTATTCACTACTAAATTTTGTAGTAATTTTCTTCTTTATGTAGACAATCAAACAGTCATTCAAAAAATTTTCTTCCATATAAGGCAACAACACCATTACAGCCCGTGAACCCAAAATTTTTCATTTAAAAAAAAAAAAAAAAACAAAGGCAAGGCTAAGTTTATCAAAAACTAAATTGAAAAAAAAAATTGTATTTAAATCTAGAATATTAAGCAACACTATTTCTAATTTTTCTCAACTAAAATCCACAATAAAAACTAAAAAATCTCTAATTTCTAGTGAGATATTTTCAATTTTCTACTCAAAATTAGCATATTATCAACAACACATTAGAACAAACAAAAACAAAATTCAAAAAAAGCAACAGCACCATGGCCACCAATTCCATATTAAAACAAATAGAAAAATCACAATTAAATTTAAACAAAAAAAAAAAACAAAGAGAGAGAGAGAGAAGAATCATAACAAGAAGGAAGAAAAAGAAATACAAACCTAAAACGGAAACGAGAAGTTGAAGAACAATGAATTGACAAACCAAAACGAAATTGTCTCAAGTTGAGAAGAAATCTAGTACAGTAAGCTGAAAAAAAAAAAAAATAAAAAACACACCTTGAATAATATAGCAAATTTTCAAATTTGTTTGGGAATGGTGGAATGGGAAAGTGAAAGTTGGCTTTCTTTGGAAGCTTTTAGTTTATCAGGTGTAGACAAAATATTACTTAATATGGGTCAGTCTTTTAAAATACTGGGCTATTAAAATTATAGTTCAGATTTTAGATCAAGCCATTAGGCCCACTAATGTATATGGATTTAATAAAACTGTTTTTATTTTTTAAAATCTAAATTGGTTGTCCAATAACATATAGAAAACTCTTAATTTAAGGGGGTCAAGACTAGTTTATATACCCACACTAAATTTTTTAAATTAAAAAAAAAAAAAAACCACACTATATTAAAATTTTAAAAAAAGTTAAGGGGGGCCATGGCCCTCTGGCCCCCCTCCTTCTGTCATTGCTTTAATTGCTTTAATTTATTGTTCATACGCAAGAGTTTGACATATTGGTGGCTTAATAAGGAGCGAGTTTAACCTGTTTGATAAATTTTCACTTTCGACACTTTCACTGGCGAGGAGTCAGTGAGATTGCTTACATTTCACCCCATGCATTAAACTGAAATTAACAACAGAGTTGGACATAGATTAATTGTATAATCAGTGCGTACGTACAAGAGAAATCTACACATGATCACCATGATTATTACAAGCCTTAAAGATCCTGATTAGTGGAAGCCATAAAACCAAGAAGAAAAAAAGTAATAAAATAAATGAGCGTGCACACAGCTACAGCACAACAGAGAATCGAAATGCCTTTTGTCGTCTGACTTTTCCTTTTCGTCTTTTTTTGTCCGAATTAGTTGATAAAAATAATATAATTGATACAATTAATATATGATATTTTCTCGAGTGTGGCAGGCGGCTGAGCAAAAAGGGTTCCCCAGTTTGAGATGTTCGGAATTTTATTAATTTTCTATCGTGGACTTACATTTAAATGATAATTATATTATAGATTATATGATTTAATAGGATTAAATGAGTGATCTATTAATTGGGTTCTAGATATATCTATTTGGTATGAGTTTTAATATGTAAAAATCCAATACTAATTGAAGGGTTGATAAGAATTTAATTTAAGTTAGTATATAAAGATCATTATAAGGATTGTGATCTCCAAATCAAATCATAATACGTAATATTTGCTCTCCTCTTCCTTCCTAATTAAGAGAGGGAATCCATAGAGCATCTTAAGAACCTAAAGAAATTTGACTGTGGAAAACTTCATCCTTCTCTAATTTGTCTTCATAAATTCATGTACGCTTCTGATTAATTTTTCTTGATGATTTAATATAAAATCTAAGATTTGATAATGGTTTTCATCGATTAAAGTTTTTCACACTAGAAGCCAACCACGTCATGTGCTTTTTCGCTAGCTTTGATCTTTCTTCAATTTAATTAATTTCAATGCCATCAAAAAGGAATGGTGAGGGATTGCGCACTGATTAACTTGCCACTTCGAAAGTGTTTTTGTTTTTATTTTTATCTTTTGGGGTGGAGTTTTAGCTTTCATTGCTCGCCTTTTTTGACTTTATTCGGTCCAAAGAGAGACTATTAAATGACTTAATTTTGTGACAAAGACAAGTGGTAGGGCCCTTACAAGAATTTGATGGCTACGTACGTGGTTTGACTTGACTTTTGGAAATTTTATTTTATTTTATTTTAGTTCCTCAGCAAATAGTTGCAACTAAATATAGGATTCGGACCTACTGCAATAATGGGTGTGGTGTAATTGGTATAAAATTTATTCCGAGAAAACAATCCACAAATTATAGTAGAAATATCACTAAAGCCTAGTTTGTCCAGGGACGCAAGTGCCTAGCTAAAAATTATAGGATTTTAATTAGGAGCCTTTTGAATGCAAAAAAGAACGAAGAGTGATCTTTGACGTATCTTTCAATTAATATTTTATTTGTACATTTCTTCGACTTAATCTTCAAAATGCTTTTTAATATTATAATCTTCAGGGGCTTGCTTGGTGCAGAATGCACTACTACAAAATGTAGATTCCACGACAGAGTTTCCACAACCGTTTTTTAAAAAACCGTCGTGGAAAATACGACAAAAACACGGAACGGAACAGAGTTTCTGAAAACCGTCGTGGAAGCTTGCAAAAAAAAAATTTTTTTTTTTTTTACCTTCCACCGTTAAGCCGAAGCTTCCATGATGGTTAAAAAACCGTCGTGGAAGGTAAAAAAAAAATTTTTTTTTTCTTTTTTTGCATTTTACAAGCTTCCACGACGGTTTTTAAAAACTGTTCACCTTCCATGACGGTTTTCGGAAACTCTATTTCGTTCCGTGTTTTTACCGCATTTTCTACAACGGTTTTTTAAAAAACAGTTGTGGAAGGGTCTTTTTTCACATTTTTTTATAAAAATTTTTGGACTCTACCACGACGGTTTTCCCCAAAAACCATCGTGATAGGTACTAAGGCGGGAATTTTGAAAATTTTTGAATTAAATTCAATTTTTTGGAGCGTGTATTAAAATCCAAATAAATATCATCTTCCCACCCCATTACATTCCGAGCCTTTTTCACTTTTTCACTCTCTAATTTCCTCCCTCTATTTCTCTCTCTCCACTCACTCCCTACTTAAAATCTCAAAAAACTCGCTCTATCTCACCACGCCTCCTCTCTCTACCTCACCTCTCAAATTTTTCTCTTGGCTCCATTCTCCGATAGCCTCCTCCACCACTCACACGGCCTCCTCCATTCTCCGACAGGTCCGCCAAGGAACTTACATGGCTTTCCCTCTCTCTCTCTCACCGCACTCCGCCTGTAGCCACTCCACACTCCGCCCGTACCCACGCTCGACAAGCCGGTAAGTTGTAATGTATATTGCTTGGGTAATACACGGATTTGGGAATTTTTCGTCCAAAATGTTGATTTTGTTGATTGTGGTTGTTGATAAAATGTTTCATCCAAAATGTTGATTTTGTAGATTGTTGAGTTGAGAATATTCCGTGCGAAGTGGCCAAAATCCGTCCCCTACATTTTCGATGATTGTTCATTGTGGTTGTGTTTTAGACTGAATTAAATTATTTGGGTAAGACACGGATTTTGGAATTTTCCAGAAAAAAAAGTGTTGATTTTGTAATTTAAATGTTTTTGGGGAAATGAAACGAATTCGCAAAATTTTTTTTTTATTGTTACCTACCATGACGGTTTTTTGAAAAAACCGTCGTAGTAGGCCAACTAACCACGAAAATTTCTCAAGGAAACCGTCGTGGAAGATTTCCTTACCACGACGGTTTTTTGTGTAGAACCGTCGTAGTATGTTTTTAAATATCCATATTTAGGCCCTATTTTTGCCCATTCCACGATGGTTAAAAAACCGTCGTGAAATCTGAAAAAATTCCACGATCCTGGATTCCACGACGGATAGAAAACCGTCGTGGAAATATTACCACGACGGTAAAAAACCGTCGTGGTATCCACATTTTGTAGTAGTGATGGGATTGTATCAATCTAGTTGAGATACGCTAATATCTTCTGATATTAGTTGTTTTCTTTTTAATAATCATTTTGTTGTTAATTCTCAGGCTGAGTTTAAGAATCATTAATAAGAATATAAATATTAATGTGAATGTTATGCCCCTCTTGATCCAGGATATTTCTTCAGCCTCAGAAACTACTTCTGGTTCATTGAAAGTAATCAACAAGGAGGTTTGAGAGCTAGAGCTCAAAGCTCAGCTTGTTGGCGAGGAAAATAATGTTGGTACGGTTATTGAGGCCAATTAAACAGAGGATCATGAAAATTCAAGTGGAAAAGCAAATAGAATTGCTCTTAAGGACATAGAGATAATTATCTCAAGATCTTAGGATAAACAGGTAGAGCTTTATAATTTGCAAAACTAAGATTGCATTAAATCATGTACTCCTTTTCACCTTTATCAAGTTTTTCTCCATTGGGTTTTATTGGTATAAGGTATTAGCGAGGCGTCTTTTTTTTTTTTTTTTTTTTATAATTAAAGAGTACATTATTTTCCATTTCGTTTGTTGTTTGATTCAAAAGGGTTGTTTCTTGTTTTGTTAGCCTTTGTAACTTATTAATTCCGTACTATATATGTTGTGAATAAATTAGAATGGTAGATTGATATAGGACAAATTCTTTAGTTACTGCCCAAGCTTCTTTGAGATATTGTATCCTCTCTTTTCATTTACATTTTATATATATATATATATATATAAACACACACACACACAAAAACAACAACAACAGTTGTCTACTCTCTTCAATTAAATTTTCACAAATATTAACTGCCGAATTATGATCCAGTACTCTCGATTTTGCCTAAAAGATTTGCTTTCAAATATTGCGCTAGTCCAAACTCTACAGAAATCCTTCAGTTGGTCCTTGCGTCAAATTTCCTTTAAAAATGGATGGAAAAATGTCACACGACTGTCACATAGAGGTGATCTTGAAATAATTCTTCTTTTGGGACCATTTTCTAAAACAACTAAAATAGAAATTTAAAACTTAAAAAATTCAAAAGTTAGGTAAAAACCTAAAGGAATGCTAATCACTACAAAAAATAAGCTTTCAATCACAACATTTTCTTATAACACTTTTAGTCACAATATTTTTATGTGACTAAATGCAACTTTTAGTCACAACCTTTGACAAATATGCAATTAATTAGTCACAAATTTTGTTGCAAATAAAAAATTTTGGCCATAGGGGTTTTAGTCATGCGGAAAATTTTGGCCACACCGTGATTAAAAATCTTATGCCTAAAAGTTTTAGTCAATATACAAATTTGTAACTAAATACATATTAATCACAACCTTGTGACTAAAAGTGACATTTAGTCATATTAAAATTATGACATGCTAATCACGGGAAACTCAGGACGGACTAAGGAGAGGGCCGCGCGAACGAGATTTAGGGAGTTTGGGGGTGTGACATATCAAGCTCGATGAAGGGGACGATGACAAGCTTGGGAAAGGAAGGGGCGGCCTTGATATGCCGCCTTTTTTCTACATAAGCTTTTTTCTTTTTTCGTTTCAAAAAAAAAAAAGGGGGGGGGGGGGGGGGCGGGCGGCTGGGGTGGGGTGTGGTGGTGTTGTGTGGAATAATTTCGAAATCGGCCAATGTAACGGCCGCTTCTCATGTTTTTGTCCATTTTTAGACTGTCCTCTCCGATGGTAGTTAACTATACTAAGATTGTTGTAAAGTTCGAGGTAGTTTATTACCGAAAAGTAAATGCATAACTAAAAATTATGGTGTGTTTGGATGTACTATTTATTTGATATTGTATTTTAATAAAATGAATATATTACAAAAATATGTTCGGATCTACCTTTTAACAATTGTATTAAAAAAAATATATGTGTTTGGATTACAATTTAAATTTGAATAGTCATACCGACATGTATTTGAATGTCTCCTTTGATCATTGTATCTAAATTTATTATGTGTTTTGATTGTTTACACTTGGATGTATTTCAATATGTATTTGAATAATCAAGTATTTGAATGAGACATCCAAATGAAGCATCAATGTTGGGGAGAAATTGGAACTGAGGCTATACTTTGGGACTATTCGTGAAATAACAAAAAAAAAAAATCCTAAAATACTTTTTAATTAGAAGGAAATTGTTTTAAATATAAAGGGAAGACTCATTAGCTATTGCAACTTTTGTTTCAAGTACGCCCCCATCTCCCCTTTCCTTTTAGAATAAATAAGATCGGTTGTGATTTCTTTTCTTAATTTAAACAAAAAGGTGATAACTCTATAAAATAAAGCTATTTTACCATTTTATGCATCAAAATTGGCTATGTTCTAAAAGTCTCTCTTTTTCTCTCTAAACTTTTCTCTCCGCCCTAGGGTTTTGTAGTCTTGCCTCTCCTTGTTTGGGGCCAGAGTTTGTTGGTGTTTTTGGGCTAGCCTCTGAATTCCCAACCCGTTTGGAGGAGATCTCATCACTATAAAAATAATCTGAGTTGCAGTATGGCTTTTCAAAGTCATTTTGGGATGAATATGACGTATAGAAGATGAGAACTTGTTGGGTGTTTGGTCTTTCAGCGGCAAATTTCTTATTAATGGCTTTGTTTGGTTTGGTGTAATTGGCGGGTTCAGAGGCTGAATTGTTGCTAATGATTGTATCTGTCGTTGTGAGATTTTCCTAGTTGATGGTAAGATTCTAATTTTAATAATAGCGTCTTTGTCTTTACCTTTTAGGCTTAATGCTTTGACGTTTTTATTTTATGTTATGGTTTGTAATAACGGTGGTGATTTCCCAACCTTCTGAATTGGTTTGTTATACACCAAATTTAAGTCTGTGCGGTGTTTTAGTTTCGTTAGATATGAATCTAGATAGATTTAGTGGTGGCCTCAATGCTACAGTTGGTGGCCTCTCAATCGATCCGGATTTTCTATCGATTGTAAAGAAATTGTTGAAAAGAGCCTTATGTGTGCTTAATAGTGGTATGTCGAGGTCCTATCCTATTTTCAAACCTCAGACATCCATTTTTACCTTTGTGCATCATCAGAATGTACCGATAGTACCGGTTTTTGTTGAGGATTTTATCTCTATAACATGGGATCAATATCAAATGTTTGTAATTTTTATTTTGAATTAAATGCAATTTCCTCTTCAAAATTGGTTATGTTCTTAAGCATTTTAATTTATTTGAAGTTAATCTAATATTAATTTACTGTTATTAATTTACTGCTCTAAATAATTAACTTTCTCATTTGGATAATTAGGTGAAAATGGGCAAAATGGAAATTTTGGACTAAGAGCAAAATGGTCATTAAAATGCCTAAAAAGAAACAAATTTCGAATTATTTTTACCACCAGCCAGATAGCGCCACGTGTCCCACTAGAATTTTCGTTCCCGTGCGCGCGAGCCCAGAGATTCTCCCTTGCACCCTCGCGTAAGCCCAGCTGAAATCAGCCACGTGGAGCGCACTAAATCTGCCCCCTCTCGCCTCGCGCCGCATCTGGCCGTATCGGCGGAGGGGCCACGCTTTAGCTGGAGCCAACGGAAATGAAGAGAAAAGAAGAAAAAGAAAAGAAAAGAAAAGAAAAGACGCAGAAAAAGAAAAGAAGAGAGAGTGGGGACTTTATGCTGGGTGGGAATTCGTGAGCTGGTGGTTCTGAGGAGGCCAAGAGCAGAGCCGAACCAGAGAGAAAGAGAAGGAAAGGAAAAATGAGAAAGAAAAAGAAAAAGAAAAAGAAAATAAAAAAATAGAAAAAAGCAAAAAGTAGTAGAGTAGGATTTCTAGTTTTAGGATTTGAGTTTTGTTTTTAGTTTTAGGTTTTTATTCACAATAAAATTTCAAGGGAGATGGTATGTGAAGAGCACAGGGAAATAGATGGGAAATTAGGGAAAAACTTGAAGATTTGTAGAAACACTTATAAGGTTTTTATTCCTTTTCTCTGTCTCTTTTAGTTTTGTAATTTTGAATGCTTGAATCATTAATTTGCTTAATATATTTTTAATTTCATTTATGGTTGTTGTTTAGTTTGTTGGTTCTAAGGTTCAGTTTAGCTTAATCTTGAATATTTGTTCGTTCCAATTTTTGATTTAATTTGTGTTTGCCTAATTGTGTTATGGAATTGCTATATGGTATTTTGATTTTAAATTCTAAATGCTTGATCATCATTTAGTTGTTTAGGAAACTATAAGAAAAGTGGGAAATGAATTTGTGGTAGACCAATGATAGAGTAACACAATTGCTAGTGGGATAGGAATATACCAACTAAAATTGTGTAGTCATTGGAGGAAACCTAAAACTTAATGAATTCTCACATTAATTAGTACTCAAACGGATATAGTTTACCATTTTAATGTTAGATATTTCTACTTGACTACCGGGAGGGGTTTGTAAACATGTTAGAGGTATTTTGGTTATCGCTAAACTAGACAACCGAATTAGATTAGGAGTGGTTTTGGGATAGGTTAAGGTAAGATTGAATCCCTAGCTAGAACCTGGCTTGTGTCATTTTCATTTTTTTGGTTTTGTTTTGTCAATTTAGTTTACTTAGTTTATTTTATTTTTATTTTTATTTTTTAATCAGTCGTTCAAATAATTCTAGCGCTAATCAATTTTAATAAGTAACTTAAAATGAAACACAATTATTATGGGATCGATAACCTTATTTATCATTTTTTTACTTGTGCGATTCGTATACTTACGAGTGATTTAAAAGGACATGAAATACTCCAATTCTCACGAAGGGTCAAACCTATGTATGAATTATGTTCCGCTAAGAATTAATATTAGAGGTCAAAGGGGTTGTTCGTTCATTGATTCTTGCAGCTAATAAAAAATGTTTTCCTGAAATTTTTCGGCTGATAAAAGAATTATCGGTCACCAACCAGAAAAAAGAATTTACTTTAGCCAGTAAATTAAAGAATCTTACGCAGTTTTAAAATATTGGTGGGCTCCAAAGGTCCAACATAGTTTGATTTTCGTTTGCGTCTAATAGATATTAATGACTTAAAACAATTCAAAAAAAAAAAAAAAAGGAATTTATATGGTGGAGGAAGATAATTTTGAGAACTATGATAATTCGAAGGTTCGGCATAGTAAATTTTTGGTCCGGCTTCTGTAGTTGATGAAGAATTTACTTTAGCCATTTGGGGGAAAAAAAAGAAAAAGAAAAAAGAAAAAAGAAAAAAGAAAACGCAACATGAGAGAGCCCTATAACATTAGTGTTGGAAATTCAACAGATGAAGATTTTGCCGAGGACTTTGAAGTGGATGGTGACTTAGCAATTGAATGCTTGCTCAAAAAGAGATGGAAATTGTCGTTTCGGATTCTTGAAAAGATTAGTAAAGTTAGATATTTTGATAAGAAAATGAAACAAAAGAGCCTGAAGTAAAGAAAGATCTCTTATAAGCTTGGAGTTCGTACTTGAAAGGATTTTTAGTTAAGAATATCTTAATGATTTTTCTTTGACTCCTTCTTTCTTGTTTGTTTTTTATTGTTTTTCTAGGTCTTTTTTTTTTTTGGTCTTCTTTGTTTTAGGTTTTTAAGTTCATTTTCTTTTATTTTCTAACAAAATTTTTCTCATGAAGAGAGAGAGAGAGAGAGAGAGAGAGAGAGAGAGAGAGATTGGTCCGGCTTCGGTGCCTATCTAATAATTGTGTTTTCTAAGTCGACAACACTATACTAGTTGTCTCCTGTCTATATTAGTTCATAAAAACCAAAGCAAAAATAAAAATAATTGTAGGTTAAGTGATATCCAGAAACAAGAAAGTACAAAGATTTAGTATGGAACAAGAAGTTCCTACATGCACATTCATTATAAAAATTAACAGAGTCCAAGTTGTGAAGTTTAAAAAAAAAAAAAAAAAAAAAGAAGGTTATCAAGTTCTGCCAAAACGACTTCAACTGTCACGTACATGAATATCTCTATGTTTGTTGCTAATTCAATAAGATCAATCCAGTTAATCTGTCCAATAAACTTGCAGCCGTAGAATAGTGCAAGTATAACTTCTCCAAATGCACTCAGATATTCATTTTATCACATCTTCCCACTCAAATTTGTCTAAGACTATGTTTGGTAAAGTGGAAATAACGAGGGAGGAAGGAAATTAGACAAGGGATTTTAGAAGGGAAAAAAGAATTTTGGGTTGTTTGGTGGAGAGGAAATTGAGAAGGAAAGAACCAATTTTAATCTTTCCAAATTTGAAAAGAAAAGTATAGGAAAAACTTTGTCAATGTAAATTATGTATAAAAAAAACTATTATGACTTGATCATTACTTATCATCTCATTTTAATAAGGGTATAATTGTAAAATAAATTAGATTTAAAATTTTCTTTTTTATTTTCTTTCTTTTCTACCAAATAAAATGAACGAAAATATTATTCCTTCCTTTACCTAGGTATTTTGCACTTCCATTCTATTTTTCATCCCTTCTAACAAACATAGCAGAAGTGTCTATTTGGGGCCAGATGTCTAGATGGTATACCATCTGGATTATCCCAAATCTACATCAAATTTTCTTTCCTTTTCATTTTAAAAAAACTCAAACTTTAAGTGTACATAATTTTCTCATTTCAAATCAAAATGAGATTATTTTTATGTCAAAATCCTCGTAAGACAAGATAAACAAGACAAAATCCATTTTGCATATTTTTTTCTGAACACATTTCAAATTTTTGTACTATTTTTTATGTCACATAACTTTTTCAAAAGTTTTTCTCCCAAACACATATTTCCAACCCAACCTTCAAAACATTTTGATATCTTCCCAAATGGGCCCTATGACTTTTGGCCAAGCAATTGAAGAAATATTAATTGATTTTTGAAAACCCTTCAAAGTTGGCCAAAGAAGAATATATATGCATATATATATATATATATATATTCATAATATTATGTTCACTTGGGGAATATTCTTTAACTCGTGCCATTCTAGCCGCTAAATAATCAGTCAAACCTTGTGAAAAATTAGCAAATTAATTCCATTAAAAAAAAAAAAAAAAAAAGAACTTCCAACTTGACTTTATATGTCGACCAGAGAAGTTCTACATTTAATACTACAACTATACTATGCACTATCAGTGGACGTGCTACAGAGAGAATCCCATATCTTTCTCGGTGCATTTAGGTGGTGGAGAGTTTATAACATAGAAACATACTTTATTAGTTTATGTAATGAGGAGCGATTACGACAATAAAAGGGCAAGCTTCGGTCACATTATAAATACCGAGTGATAACGAAAATCTTCATCACCATACCTTGCATTTTTCTTCTGATCATCTTCTATTTCCTGTCTATATTCTTCTAGTGTTGAATTTCCCTTCTCCGTTTGTTCCCATGGACAGACTTCAATATTCATTCTTATGCATATGTGCTTATGTACTAACGTTATTATTTGCATGTCATCAAGTTCTTTTCATTCAGGCAAGGCAATTGAGGCAAATGAAAAAAGAAAAAAGTTTCGATAATGTCGTCTCACCAACAGGACCGATCTCCGGCGATTCAACAAACGCTTTTCGACCTATACCTACAACACCACCGAGACCAACTTCCGGCGGCCAATTTTATTCAACAAACGCTCGTCGACCTGCACCCACAAGACCAGGTAAGAACCGCGGAGGTGGCCATTCTTTTGCAAATGAGAATAAGGAACTTGTGGAACAAGCTGTGAATAGCAGCCAAAAAGGCGACCAATATTTCGTTACAGGATACAGAGATGACTTCCGTCCCACAGCATCTGGCCACAGCCCTGGTGTTGGCCAGGCTATCGGGAAGAATGCGGAACCAAATGCTTAGAAGACGTGCGTGTATATGTATCTATACATCTAAATATATTTATGGAGCCGTACTATTCTCGATGGCTAGCTTGTACACGAGAATAAGTGAACCCCTAAGCAAGTCCATTCATAACCATATATATATATATATATATATATATATCCACACCCACAGATTTAAGTTTGTATGCTTCCATTCATTGTCTCCGTTCAAGAGATTGCTATATATGGTACAGTGTGTGTCAATGTATCACTATATGTAATTTATGTTGCAAAATAAATAAATCATGAATTTCTTAGCTAGGCCCAACGTGCATGGATACTACACATACCACACACATCAAGATAATAATATTAATAACAATAATACCATAAACAATCATTCAAAGCTTATGAAAAATTAGCAAATTAATACCATAAACAAAAAAACACTTCCAACCTACAGGGCAAGGACGGTTGTTTTACACTTGATTCTATATTTCGACCAAAGAAATACAAGCCATCAAACATTTTATTTCTTTTTTATTTATATTAAACAAATCAACTTTGGCTTAACTTCAAACCCTTTCTATCTGTCAAAAAGCAGATTAATTAGTACTAAATAACCAACATTGTCAACAGCCATTAAGAATTTATCAAGGACACTACATATATTTTGTTTGGAGTTTAAGTTTAACTCTAACTAAATTATACATTTTTATATCAATTTTTTAAATTTTTTTAAAAAAATAAAAATTATAATTATTTTTTAAAAAGTCAACAAATTTCAATCTAAAAGTTTTATTTTCAACCGACTAACCGGTGTAATTTTCAGCTAGTCTTTTCAAGCCAGGATGGCTTGAGTATGTCTTAAGACTGGTCTAAGTTGTTCACGCATGTATGTACATATATATACTTCTATAACTAATATAAAACTGAAGGTTGTTTTTGGACTGAAGGTTGTTCTTTTTTTTTTTTTTTTTTTTTTTTGTGGTGCTCTGTCTTCGTCTTCCTGGGCTTGCCTCTTTCCTTCCTTAATTGGTTTTCCTCTCTCCCTCAAAACACACCTTCAGACTTCCTAAAACCTCATCCCCCCTCTAATCTTCCTCTCGGACTCTAATCTTCCCTGGATTTCAGAGGTTCATCTCCGCTTTAATATTCCTTGGATCTCAGAGGTTCATTTATCTCTTTCTCTTGGATTTCCCTTTCTTCAAATCTTCAAGATCCATCTAGGATTTTCGCTAGATTTCATGAATCTTCCTCTTCTTCTGTGAGCAGCAACCGCGAAACCCTAGAGACGAAGCTGAACCAATGTTTGCGAACGATTACCACAAGCAGAGTATAAGGATCGTCCTTCTATAGATTCTCAGAAGGTTTTTTCTCCACGATTCTCACCTTCCTCGATTTCCTCTTGTTCTCACCCAGAAATTCCCCCGATCTCGTCTTTCGATATAAGGTACGATCCCTTGGACGCGCCTGATTTTTGTGTAAATTTCGTTTATTTCCGTTTGACAGCCGAGAAAATGTGTCGCTAAGAGGATAAACTTATTTACGCGAGCTGCTTTTTTTTTTTTTTTTTGGGTTGTATATTCCGTGAAAAATGCGATCGTCATTTGAGTTAATGGCTCAATTAAGAATTGGAAGAAGATTTTGAATCGATAGATTTTGCAAATATTTTCCCATTTGGGAGCGGAGAAATGTGTCGCTAAAATGATGAACTTGCTTGCATGGAATTTTTTTCGTTGTTGTATCTTCTGTCAAAAATGAGATTTGCATGTGGAATCTGTGTGTTTGTTGTTGTATCTTCTGTCCAAAATGCCAATATATGTGAGTGAATGGTTGAATTGGGAGATGATTTGGAATATGTAGTTTTTATAAAAATTGCATTTTCCTTTCCATTTGGTAGCCAAGAAAATGTGTCGCTAAGTGGATGAACATGATTTGTGTAAAATATTTTTTTTTCATCGTCTCTTCCATTCAAAATGTGATCCTGATGTGAGTGAATAGTTGAGTTAAGATTTTGGAGATGATTCAGAATTGGGAGATTTTGAAACATTGTTTTTTTCTTATTCTGAAATTAGGTGAGGAATAGAATGGTTGCTGGTGCAGCATGTAAGCCGTTGATGTCATTGGAAACGAATTCAGGGATTGGATTATCCAGATTTCAGACTTTTGTTGCTTTGCAAGATTTCTCTCCGGCTTCATGGTTTAGGTATTTGCATTGTAGGCAGATTTCTCAGCTCACAAACTCTAATGGAAAGCGGTTGGTTATTTATAATTCCAAAAAAAAAATTTTTTTTTGTGGTAATTTAACTATTTTTCACAGTTTAAGTTTGTGATTCTGCTTCTATTTTGAAACCGGTTGTCTCTATTTGGTAATTTACTTTTTTTTTTTTTTTTTCTAAATATTGAAGAGTTGTGAGAATTTGGTTGGTTTTGGTTTCGTATTGCAAAAGAACAGTATGTTCTTCTTTAGATATAAATTTTATTTTGTTTTTCAGTTTTCCTATGTCTTTTTCTGTGATGACAAAGGCTGTGAAAATTTGGGAGTTTTTTTTATTTTTTATTTTTTTGCTGAATTGCTATGAGAATTTGGTTGGTGTTGGTTTTGTATTGCTAAAGGACAGTGGGTTATTGTTTGGATATAGATTTTATATTGTTTTTTAGTTTTCCAACTGCATTTTTGTGATGCCAAAGGCTGTGAAAATTTGGGGTTTTTAATTTTAATTTTAATTTTTTAGTGAAGAGCTATGTGAATTTGGTTGGTTTTGGTTCTTCTTATTATTACTATCTTATTTTTATTTTTATTTTTTGTGTGTGTGTGTGTGGGGGGGGGGGGGGGGGAGGAGCGGAGATTTTGTTTTAAGATATAGATTTAATATTGTTTTTCAGTTTTCCTAATGCTTTTTTGTCATGCCAAACGAACTGTTAGGCTGTGAAAATTTGGGTTTTTTTAATTTTATTTTTTAAACTGGAGAGCCATGAGAATTTGGTTGGTTTTGGTCTTGTATTGCTAAAGAACAGTTGGTTTGTTTAGATATCAATTTTATATTGTTTTTCAGTTTTCGTAATGCTTTTTGGTGATTCCAAAGGTTCTGAAGAGCTATTGTTTTTCAGTTTTCATAAAGATTTTTTGTGATGGCAAACGAACTATTAGGCTTTGAAATTTGCGGGTCTTCTTTTTCTTTCTTTGTTTCTTTGTTTCTTTTCTTTTTTTTTTTTTTTTTCTCACTTGAAAGCTGTGAGAATTTGATTGGTTTTGGTTTTGTTTTGCCAAAGAACAGTGGCTTCTTGTTTAAATATAGATTTTATTCCTTTTCATTTTTTCAATAGAAATAATTTCAGTCATGACAACACATTAGACTACACGGGTGCAAGGAAATAGATTGAAAGATAAAAATTTTATGATTTTCGTTTCAGTTTGAATTTTGTCTCCATCTCCTTTGTGTTAAGAATTATAATTTTGACGGGGATGGGAAAAAGAATAGTTCTTCCCACAGGGAATTGCCGACTGTTGGTCCAATTAATCATATAGAATTCGAAGAGTGATGAATGAGAAATCCAAGGTACCATGTCACGAGTCTTTCTCAATACAATATATATATATATATATATAGCATCAATCATGTATTCATTTGTATATGTCGACTACGATATTGTTATTTAATGTTTATGATGCCCATGAAGGAAGAATTAGATTACCGGTGCTTGCCAGTATAATGAAGGCCTATTTTGTTTGTCTTGGAACAAATCAGGTACGTTCATTGTTTTAATTATTACGACCTTTAGCACATATTTAAGCACATTTGTTTTTGCATAATAGAAACACACCATGTTTGAATACATTATTATATAAATGATTCCCATTTAGGTTAAGTTTTACATAACCTTGAACACCCCTGATTGCTTTGCTATAGTCTGTTTCTCACTTTGGCTTCTCTTTGTCAGGCATACAATATTTTTGGGGATCACAAATGCAAACTTGAGGTTGAAGAATTTTAAAAGCGGACGGTTTCATCGAGGGCTTTCATTAACATATCAACCCCTTTGGTTGCTTCCTAACTGAGAATCTACTCGCTTCTATGGAGGACTTGGTTTAATACAAGAACTGTGGGCATCATCATTTTCTTTTGGCATTGTACCGGTGGTTCCATTTTTTATTTTCCTCAACTGAACATATAAACACGTGTCAATAGATGGAGTTCTTGATTGCCAACTTGGGGCAATGAATCAGTCAATTGTAAAGTCAAGCATCAGAAGTCTTCAACTAATACACAACATTATCTTAATTCTAACATAACACTAACATTTCATTTTGTAATAACATGATAACAGGACATTATGTCATTCTAATCATCGCTTGAAAAGCATCAAGAAAATTAAAATCCTATAATAGAAAACTGTCACGGGCCAAATATATGCATACGCTATACAACATTTGGCTTTATCAATTAGGCATATGAAGATGCTTCAATTAAAAAAAAAAAAAAACAAAACAAAAAACAAAAAACAAAAAGCAAAAAGCAAAAACAAAAATTGAATGTATACACAAGGCTAATAGGATCAGATGTTAAATTACAGAAAGTTCAAAACCGTAACTTAGAGTCCAAGATACTAGTTAGAATTTTTTAATAGATTTTATTATTTTATCTATAGATCTAAATTTTCCCAACGTAATTAAAAATAACAACACACACATGCTTCTACCTAACTAGTATATGTATATAGAAGAAAAGCTACCAACAAATTAAATTTTGGAAAAAGTGCACCCTAACATGTTTGTAAATTTAAAATGTTTGTAAATTTTCCTCTTATATTAAATTATTAACAAAAAAAAAAATGACATGTGGCACTTTAAGACCAACCTTTGAAAGGATACCTTTTGTATTAAAAAAAAAAAACATAATTAAATTTATAAAAGAAATTTTCTTAAAAGTGAAAATAATGTATAGTGGGGGGGAAGGAAAAAAAAAAAAAAAAAAAAGAGAGAATGATGTAACATCCCCTCCCTCCTCGGCGAAGGCATCCCCAACAGCCATTGAGAGCAAGCCGGCCGCAAAGCCCGCTCTCCCCCTCCGGTGACAACAGCTCTTCCCCCCCTCCCACCCCACAACGGCTGCGCATCCTTCCCACTCCTGTCGCCCCAAATCGTCAAAGATCTGCGACGCCGCACCAGCCACCACACCCTCAACTTTCCACCGTGCTCTGACCCCATCCCTGACAGATCGGCCACAACCAACCCACCCCAAACACCCCCCCCCCCCCCCCCAAACAAAACAAAAGCTTGCGGTCACCCCCTCCCTCAAGATCTGCGTCGTGTCTCTCTACCACCCAGAACTCCTCGTCGCCTCCCTTCCCCTGCGTGAGATCTGCTCATGCTTCTTCCCCAATTCTGGCTTGCGAACTACATCTTCTCTCTGTATATGATTGATTTTTTTTTTTTCTCCTCTCACAATGCAACTCTGATGTATACATATATTTTTTAAAATTTGCAGCTCAGATACTTTTAAGTTAATATTAGTTTGTTGTGGTCGTGGAACAATAGTGAAGTTTTTTCAGATGGTTGTAAAGTTTTTTTGTTGTTTTTTTAAATAGTAAAGTTCTTTTTACGACAATATAATTTTTTTTAAAATAAAGTTTTTGAAGGGACATTAGCATTAGAATTTTTTTTAATTAGGATTTTAAAATTAAATGCCCTACATGTTCAAAAATTAAATACACGTGTTACTAATCATTTTAATTTTTTTGATATTCATATTTGTTATTGGGACAAATTTGTCTTTTAACTTAATTGCACATTCAACACCCCCATTTCCTATTGTAAACAAACGTCTTATGTCATTTTCCGTTAATAATTTAACAGAAGGGAAAAACTTGAAAAACGTTTTAAAGTTCCGGGAAAACAAATGTTATAAATTAAAATTCGAAGGATATTTTATGATTAGGTCTAAGTTTGGGGGAGTATAGTTTGTCCTAATTTTAATGATAATCATGAACAAAAGATCTCCTAACATAATAAACCAAAATTTATCAATAGAGACCAATATCGAACATTTATATTTTTATATATAATATGGACTACTTAAAAAGCAAAATTCATGGAAGATCCACAGAATTGTATAATAAGGTTTGTTAAATGTATAATTTTAGTCGATCAACTCTTGAATGCTTAAAATTTTGGGACTATTAGTTTTCTATATCAAACCATAAATATATAGGACCACTCTGCACTCTCTTTTCCATGATTCCCTCGGCCTCTGACCCGCCCTTTAATTAGATAATTTGAATAAATACCAAACATGTGGAAGTTATATATAATACTACCTTTTCTTTTCTTTCGAATAAATACAAAGGCAAATTTGTGGCGTCACTTTCTATTTCATACTATTAATAGGAATTATTTTTTAAATATATATTAATTAATTAACTGCAACTATTCATGTTAAAATTTTAAAAATTTGAAACACGCCATACAAAACTAGTAAATCGAAAAAAATTAAAGAAACAATTAAAATTCCGCAAATAATGCAAAAAAGATGTCTTTCCAAAGAAACTCCCAAATATAAAATCACCATCCTTAAACCTTCTACATACTTTAGAAAGAGTCCCATGATGAATACCGGCTGCTTTTGCCCTGCACGTGGGAGCCCTCTTGTGTTTCTTCATCAATCAAGCTTATTGAAAATGGGCAGTTCGTACTTCCCACAAAGGTTTTTATTTATTGAGAGATTCATGCGTCTATAGGGCTACTTTTTCTATATAACCCCATGTGCGGAGTCTGCCGACTCTACACCTAAATAAAGAGCTAAAACTACTTTTCCGAGCGCCGTGGTAAAAGAGAACTCATGAATATGACAATTTATTATTTTTTTTGAAGCTGCGAAAAGAAGGGAAAGAAGAAGAAGAAGAAGATGGTGTTGTGCAATAATCTGGTGGATTCTTGTTGGACAACTGACCTTGTCCTTGTGAGAAAAAAAAAAAAAAAAACCCTTAATTCCTACGTTTTGCCATGGACGAAGACAAATGTGGTTTGGGAACATGAAATATTGGTGGGGATGATCAGAAGTTCACAACAGTCTGTCCTGCACATACTTCCGTTTTTCATCTAATTTCCAATATTCGTTTAGTACTATATTAACTTAACAAATTAATCATGCCTACGGCACCATGGTAGAACTTCAAGTTGTGGCTTTAATGATTCCAAAGTTCGAAACTTTTGGTGAGCCACATAAAAATTTCTCACCGGGTGGGCTGCGCCAATTCTCGTTATTTGCGGCAGTTTTCAACAGTCGAATGATGGCAACTAACAAAGGCATGAAAATTGTTGTTTCTAGTGTTTGAGATAAATTGACATATCTATAAATTTTAAGTAAAATGTTATGCAACACGCTAGAGAAGTACAAACTAACTAATCAACTTTAAGTTATTCTTTTATTTTATTATTATTGTTATTGTTATTATTTTGCTTAGTTTGCACTTTTTTTTGTTATTTCTTTTGTAACTTTTCTATTGTTGTTTTCTGTACCTTCTTTTTTCCTTTTTTTTTTTTTTGCTTATTATTAAAAAAAAAAAGAAAAAGAGAAGAGAATGTTTAAATGAACGGTTTCCTATGAACCAAAGTTATTCCACATGTATGCGCACTATTTTCTATTTTTTTTTTAATTTTTATTTTTATTTTATTTTATTTTTTTTACAGAGAAAGAATGTGAGAGAGGGAGTTCCAAAGGACCGGGACTATAGGGCCCCGAAATGGAGCTATAAATACCCCTAAAAGGGAAGAGGGAAATTCAACTTACAAGCTGAGAGTGTCTTGCTACTATATAATTGGTAGCTCGATTAGAACTCTTTAATTACTTGTAATTAATTTCCTA
>JAFMPE010006663.1:5632-22032 GCA_024759925.1 Ficus religiosa | reverse complement strand
CCCTGATTACAATATAACTATTATTATTCTCATTTTCAAAAACACCCAAAAAAAAAAAAAAACAAAAAGAAAATTCTCACTGTAGGATTAATATAAATATAAATATAATTATGATGACGTGACCAAAGAATGGAGTTGAAGAAGAAGAAGAAGAAGAAGAAATACAATAGTGTTTTCAAATTCGCTCTTTCGGTTTCGACTTTCCATTCCATTCCAGTCCCAGATTTTCTTCTTAGTCTTCGTCGTGTTCGCCGTTAAGATTCTTTAATCGAATTGTCAAAATTAAGGCAAATTCGTTGAATATTGAGGCTTTGATTTCTCTGAATTTGTATAATTATCTTGTTTTTGTTGGTGTCGGAATTGGATCGTTAGAAGAGAAGAAAAATGAAAACGTCGCTGAGAAAATTGCGAGGTTTCGCACTTCACAAGCAGGGCGCTAAGGACCGGAGAGATCTTCGGCCTCTGCCTCAGTTGGACGAGCTTGCTCAGGCTTATAAGGTAAGCTTTCCTCTGTTTGGTTGCCGAGAAACCATCGGAAGAAAATTAAAAAAAAAAAAAAAAAAGGAGGAAAAGAAACGAAGCTTAGATTTTTAAAGCATTAACTTTCACGATATTTGATATTTCTCTCCTCACGAGCCATAGCGCTCGAGTTTGCTTTCTGGAGACTGATTTACCTTCTGTCTGGTTGCCGAGAAAATACTGGAAAGTGGAAAAGAAAAGAAAAAAGCTTTGGAAATTAAAGCGTTCATTTTGTGTTTATTTTTGTAATTTTAATTAAAATTTTTTTTACGCCTCTCTTAGTACAGCGTTCCAATGTTTCTTACAGGAAACTGAATCCAATTGATTGAAAGGACGTCTGGAATTAGAAACCTAGGGCTCTGACAAAATAGAAAACGATTTTTAAACTCTCATTGATTTTGACGTAGACGGACCATGTGCTAAAACTGCGTTTGCATTGCCCCTTTTTTTTTGTGCTGTATTACTTTCTGTTGTTGTTAAAGTTGGTGAATGGGGTAATGTCTATGTTTATGCCTTTGGAATTATGTTTCTAATTCCTTTGGAAAGTTTTGGATTTGATTTGTCAAGAATTTTCTTGTAATTTATGTCTTCTTGTTCTTGAAGGACATGCAAGACATGAGAGATTGCTATGATGGCTTACTTTCCTCGGCTGCAGCTACTGCAAATAGCGCATACGGTAAAATAGTGTTGTCCTTTTCTTTGATATTCTTTTCTTCCTTTTGACTTTTCTAGAATGTCTGTTGTGATTTTCTTTATTGAAAGGAGTTTAATTGGTTGTCTTGATGGAAGCTTTCTTAAGTAGCATTGTGATTCGAAGTTTTGTTTTCTGTCTTCATCAACTTCCATGATATTGTAGTTTTGATGATTTGTGTATGATATCGAATGCTCAACTAAACAATAACAAATATGTCATAAATTGGTAAAAGAAGCAATTCAATCTTGACTTATTGTGATCTATATTCATTTTTAGTCTTATCTCTTTCCCTTTGTTTTCAGAGTTCTCGGAGTCATTGCGGGAAATGGGTGCTTGTCTTCTTGAGAAAACTGCCCTGAATGATGATGAAGAAAGTGGTAAAGTGATTGGCAGTAAAATTATGTTTTACTTCTAGTTTTGTCCCGTAACAGTTGTTTTACTGAAAAGTTTCCATCATAAGATGGAAAGATAAGAGGTCTGTTTACTGAATATCAAATCTTCTCTCTTTTCCCCCCTTTGGAAATTAAATAAGAGATGTCTAAACTTTTATCTCTGGCGCATAAAAATGTTGTCGCATTAGACAAAATCTATTTTTGGGAACTAGAATCATTTTTCACATATTAAATGCAGTTGATTTTGCAAGGATTTAATTCCTTGAAAGGTTTCACTCCTTTGCCTTAATATTAGACTTTTGTAACCCGAGCAATTATTTGGTCTTCTGTCAGCATCATAAGATTACAAAATTACTGTTATTCCACATCTAATTCGTCCTTGGGGAGATACATTCTTTACTTATTGCTCCTCTCACTATTCCACACAGCCACACACTAATACACACCCACAAACACATTTTTCGGGACAATGCATGAATTCCATCAATTTGTTTCAGAAGTATTTTGCTTGAATTGACCTACCATTGTTGGGGAAATCAAAATTTTGTTTTCTTCTATTCTCGTGCAGGAAAGGTCCTACTAATGCTAGGGAAAGTGCAGTATGAACTTCAAAAACTTGTTGATAACTATGTAAGGCCTTACTTTTGTGTAAATTTGAAGATTCTTTTACTTGAAGATGTCCTTGTAGTATTTTTAGTTATTTCTTTGCGTTTTGCAGCGTTCTCATATATTCCAGACCATCACAGTCCCATCAGAATCTCTTCTCAATGAACTTCGGACAGTTGAGGTTTGTCCCTTTTTGTTGTTTTCCTTGTGTGGTTCTCATTGACTGTGAAGTTTTTAATTACAGAGCTAAGTTTATCTGTATTTACCATTGGAACACTCATGTATACTTTCTGTAATATTTGATGCAGGAGATGAAGCGGCAGTGTGATGAAAAGAGGTTAATCATATATGTTTTTCATACATATAAACGCACGTAAAGACACATTTGTTTAATGGATATCTAAAATATTATTAGATTGTTTACAGAGATGTATACGAATACATGAAATCTAGGCAGAGAGAAAAGGGTAGGTCAAGAAGAGAGAGCTTTTCTATGCAGCAATTACAAATGGCTCGTGATGAATATGATGAGGAGGCAACATTGTTTGTTTTCCGCTTGAAATCTCTGAAGCAAGGACAATCTAGAAGTCTTCTAACACAGGCAGCTCGTCATCATGCTGCTCAGGTAATTTTTTTCTCTATCATCTGTATAATCAAGCATTTATCTGTACTTCGAGTTGGCTAATGAGGGTTTTGCACTATTTTCTGCTCAAACCAGCTGTGCTTCTTCAAGAAGGCACTCAGGTCACTTGAGGCAGTAGAGCCACATGTGAAACTGGTGACTGAACAGCAGCATATTGACTACCATTTTGGTGGTCTTGAAGATGATGATCTGTACAATTATGGTGACGATGACGATAGTGATGATGATTATGATAGCTATGATTCAAATGACGATGGGGAATTGAGTTTTGACAACGGACAAATTGGCCAGCAACAAGATGTTTCTACAGCACGAAGCTCAATGGAGGTTGTCAAATTATGTTCTTTCACTTCTAGCTGAGAAATAGTTATAGGTTAATCTTTTCTGAAATGCTTTTGTCAACAAAAAATTGATCTAGGTGTCTTTTACAGACTGGCAATCCTGAATAAGTTTTTCATGATTTACACTCGCACGGCCCTGTGTTATGCTTTAGCATGCATATAAAGAAAACAATAGTCACATGATGTCTCTGATGAGTATTAGAATCTTGTACATTTTGCTGCACGAGGCAACTGTGCGTCATATAATTTTGCAAAAAATGGGGATAATTTTGTCATATATGTAAAGCAATTAAAAAGAGGAATTTGCTGATGTAGGAAAATGGATAAATAATCTGATATATTATTTTGAGTATATGACACGTAACAGAGATGGGACAGGGGAAAGATTTATTCATTCATTTATTTTTTTTGAGACAAGATGACCTTTAAGTTAGTATCTTTTTTACATCAAGAAATTATGTTGACGGTTTAGTTAATCGTATTCCTTTTAGTGAACTATTTTCTTTTTCGTGCAGTTGGATCAGGTGGACCTTACTTTTCCAAAGGTTGCCAAGGAGGAAGATCCTAAGGTAAACGAATCGCTCTGTCACAATTTCATTGTAATATGTTTGAAGGCCCATTTTGTGCTGTGCATAAATGGTTCAAATGACTCTATAGGTGGATCGAATTTATGATTTGGATTTATGTAATTTTAGAACTTAATCATGGAACTCGGTCTACTGATTACTCATTTTCTTTGATTTGTTTATTGCTGAAAAATAGAGTTCTATCTTTGGGACTCTAGTGTTCTTAACTTGGAAGTTTTTGGTATCTTGCAGAGTAATCTTGATAGAATCCACAAAAGTTACTTTTCCTTTAGGGGTAGGGCAGGCAGCCAATCCGCCCCACTTTTTGCTGAGAGTAAAGTGGATCCTGCTGAAAAATTGAGACAGCTGCGGCCATCTTTGTCAAGGAAGTTCCACTCATATGTACTACCAACTCCGATCGATGCAAAAGGATCAGTTTCTACTGGATCAGGTAATCATGTGAATAACATGGTACGTACAAGTCTTAGTGAGCGTACACAGAATTTGTGGCATTCAACTCCGTTGGAACCAAAGAAGTATGAAAAGATTATGGCTGATGCAAAGGGTCCTCCACCAACTGTTGTAGAAGTAGAGTCTGTACTGGAAGAGAGCAACAACAATATAGTATCAACTCTGCTACCTCCTCCGTTGTTCAATGGCAGTCTATTTTCACGGCATGATCAACTTGTTGCTTCTCATTCCAAAAAAATCAAAAGACAAGCCTTTTCTGGTCCATTGACAAGTAAACCAAGGCCCACCAAGCCTGGTGCCTTGAAGCATCCTCTTTTATTTTCCGGACCTCTACTACGAAATCCAGTGCCTCAGCCTTCGTCTTCACCACCTAAAGCCTCCCCTGGTACTTCCCCTCCTTTTATGTCTTCACCTAAAATCAGTGAGCTTCATGAACTACCCAGGCCTCCTGCTGGTTCCGTCCAGTCTTCAAGGTCATCGGCTTTGGTTGGTTATTCCGGCCCATTATTATCTCGAGCTCAGGTTTCTTCCACTAAAACGGGGAGAAAAGCTCCCCTTCCAATGCCTCCTCAAAGCATTCCTCGCAGTTTTTCCGTTCCCGGGATTGTGGATTTGTATGTGCCAAAACCAATGGAGGTTTCTCCTAACTCTCAGATTGCTGAAGACCTTGTCTCGCCTCCTTTATCACCAATTATCTTATCTAACAACTAGCCATCACCGACCAGTTTTGGGATATCTTGAGGTTGTTGAAACCAGAGGTAATTCAGTTGCTTTGATTTCTTAAATGTCTGACTTTCTTTTTCCCCTTAAAAATCTTTTAGTACTCTCCTAAATTTCAGAACATAAAGCACCTGCTTTAATATGCACGCGCTCCTCGATGTGAAGTTTTAAGGCTGCTATACGTATTGTATTTCGGAGTTTCTGTGCTACTAGTTGGTGTTTGTCTTAGTTTTCCATGATACAAAATTTGCCATTTTTGGAATTACTTAGAATGAGAAGGAATTCTGTCTGAGGTTTGTACGAAGACCATGAGAACCCGGCTTTAGTTTCTAAGAAACATCAGGATAGGTAAAAGATGCCTAATATGTACATATATTTGTGTGTGTGTGTTTGTGTAAGGAAACCTACGATGAAAAGAGAAATCACAATTATTGTGAAAAGCTACAAAATTCATGTCTCACTAGTATATTTACTCTTTCTTTCATTGTTAAATCCAACTCGTGAAGTTAAGCATGAAAACGTGGTACATGTGTTAACTTCTTCTAAGAAACATACGACGTATTAGTAGTGATATATGTACGCTTAAATGAAGTTTCATTTTTTTTTTTTTAAACTTATTCTACTGTGTTTTCCGTTTATAAGTGGCCTGATTATGTGATATTGACACCGGTGCGTGCAGATCGTCAACTTTGTGGCGAAGATTTTGATTCTAACTTTGGAACAAAAAGGCACATGGGGAAATATATGGGTCTCTCGTTGACGTGTATAGGTGCTCACTATGTAAATATCTTTTTGTCTAGATAAGTTTTAATCGTTTTTTTTTTTTTTTTTCTATTTTTATTTTTAATTTTTTAAATATATTATTATTACTTTTATCATTCTTTAATCCATTAATTATCCACCATGATGGACGCATGACACTGATTAGTTGAATAATTTTGTTAAGTGGTGTTCCATCATTGAGGAATTTTGTATTCTCTCCAAGCATTCAATAGTTAATCTGCTGCTGTGCAATATTTTCGTATTTCCTTTATGTAGTCCATATCAATTATTTCTTTCTTTACTTCTTTTTGTTTTTTTCCTCTTCTTGGGAAATAATATGATTAAAATTGCCTTGACCAAGAAAGAAAAGAAGAACGAAAACGAACAATTAGCTTCACACAATTGTTTTGGTACACGAATCTAGTTGTTACACAGACATTAAACAGGATCATTCAGATCTATCAATGGTTTTATTTATACATATTCATGTGTGTGATGTGATTTGAAATAACCAATACACTATTCTGAAAACAAGCAATATAATCTCCACAGCAACAACTGTTCTGAATAATGGCCTTCTAAAGTGATTTGACGATTTGATTGCAAACATTCAGACATGACTTCACCGTTCTTACTAAATAACTTGGTCCTGATTTGATTTGCCAGGTAACTTATTATTTATTTTTTAAAACAGTAATTTGGTAAGCAACTTTAAACTGTGTTTTTTTTTGTTTTTTTTGTTTTTTTTTTTTTTTTTTTGGTGAAAGATAAAAGTAAACCCATAGAGGCTTCCCTGAAAAAGGACCTTTTAGATAGATGTAATACAATTAGCAACGCTTTGTTGCCCCTGATTGTTCTTTAAACACATCATTTACAGCTTCCTCCAACATCATATCTCACAAATCCCATAAGTTCTGGTCCTTCTAGTCTTGGGTTATTCTTGAAACTGCATCCAAACAAAATCAACAACACCACAACCCATCAAGAGTTAGATATCTAAATCACTAATTTTCTACCAAATATATATATATATATATATATATAAGTTAATAGAGTACATAAAAATTTGAAAATTATGATCCTACCGATTACTTCGGAACGTATCATGACGATAAATAAAATGCAAAATTTACAGGATTTGATGAAAATATGATGAATAAAATTCAAATTAGTGAGTTTAATCTGATCAATCACCTTTCCTCTGAGAGCTTAGCGAAAGAGCCCAGGGTTGGAATTGTACCGCACAAATCGTTGTTGGACACGTCACTTCACCAAAAAAAGAAAAAAAAAAGGAAAAAGATAAAAATGGTGAGTCTAAAAGAAAGGCAAAATGAAAAAAATTACAGTCACAGAGATGGGATCAATCATGACATACAGAATCTTGAGGTTTCCAAGTTTAGTAAGCTCCCTGGGAATCTTTCCACTCAATCTATTGCCATTCAATCTCCTGCATGAAGTTTACGTGAGACTCCTCAACACAATCCTTATTCTCTCAATTATATCTATAGAAGATAATTTCTTTTCTATTAATATTGGAGGATTAAATTTATGAAAAAAAAAAGTCCAGGGATGAAAATGCTGATCCATAAAAAAATGAAAGAGCACAAGTGCTAAAGATTCCAATTTCATATGTATGTACGAGGGAATGAAAGTTGAGTACATGATTTTGACCATTCATAAGAAAAGCAAAACACATTCTAAGTACCTTTAAAAAAAAAAAAAAAAAAAAAAAACAAAGAAATAATACTTGCTGTCACAAAATTAGGAGGGACAGCCAAAGAAATAAAAACTTACAAAAATTTGAGATTTGAGAGCTTGGAGAGGGAGGGAGGGATGTTCCCAGTGAGGTTATTGTGATAAAGATCCAAGCTAACAAGGCTCTTCAATCCCCCAAGTTCCTTTGGTATGGGACCCACCAAGTTGTTCATGTATAATTCCCTGTATTAAATGCAAAATTGTGCTATCTTAATAGGAGCTTTCTACCATACTTTTTTTTATTGACAGTGCGTGTTTTTAAAAATCACTCGAATACTGCTCTAACGATTAAAACCGGAACCTTTACTATATGTATGACCTATATACATATTTATATTCACGTCCGATAATTTACTACTCTAAACCATCAGAATCCATTATTATCCATCGTTAATGGACTGATTGGCTGGTGGGGTGGGTGAGATTCGTCATAAATCTTCTTACCCAGTTGATGTAGAAAGAAAACGAAACTTGTACTACTCAAGAAACGGCTTTTTTCTCCTTTTTTATTTTTATTTTTATTTCTTTAGTCTCTTTTGCAACAACAGACAAAAGTCACTACAACAAGTACCTCGCTCGGGCTACCTCGGAGAAAAAGGAAGATTTAAAGTCTTTAGATTTCATGTTAGAAACCTTTCTTCAACAGTTAATCAAGCGGGTAGAAAAGCAGTCACTACAATAGTTGCCTAAGTACTCATCCCATATATTAGTGATATCATTACAAAATATATTGTTAATGTGAGATCCAATAAATTATTTAGGGTGCTTTTGATGTACCATTTTTAATTCAAAATTTTCATATCATTTTTTTATTTTTGAAAAATCAACTATCTCCATTATAAAAATTTTATGATGGTTTAGAGTAGTTATGGTTTAATTTTACTCCAAACATAGTGAGAACAGAGAATCATCATAGTAAGAAGGAAAGAAGATATGTATAAAACAAGAAAATGAAACTGGTATTCGAAAGAATCTGAGGGATGATGGATGATACTCACAGATACTGAAGGCGCTCAAGCTTTCCCAACTCAGACACCAGACTGCCTGTCAGATTTGCATTTCCAAGGTCTCTGCACAGTTCATCCATGTTGTTGTTGTTGTTGTTGTTGTTGTTATTACTCTCTTAAAAACTGTTAATTTTTCTACTACTTATTAATTCTCTCAACAATTAATTCTTTTTTTTTTTTCCCCTCATTTTCGATCATTCATTGGAATATAATTATTTACAGCTGCTAAAGTATATATATATTTTTTGATTTTTCCGTGATTACTTACTTGAGCCAAGTATCAAATTTAGCTATATATATATATATATGCATCCTTCAAAGATTACAACAGAAAGGGAAAAAAAAGAAAGAAAGAAAGAAAGAAAGAAAGAAACACACGATGATTTTGCACACGCACGCACGCACGCACGCACACATATAAGACAAGCAACGAATTATTAGTTATTTGTCCCATGAATTAAGGCAATTATCAACATTAATGTTGCAAATTTTCTTTTTCTGTTCATTTCCGTCGAATATATCATGATATATATGAGCTAAAAGAGAAGAAAATAAAATTAAAAAAAAAAAGAAGAAAAATAAAGCGCATATGATGAAGAAATATGAAAGACAAGCAAGTACTAAAGCAAAAACGAACAAATCAGATATATCTATGAAGGAACTTCAGAGACATAAAAAATTCAAAAAAGAAAAGAAAAAAAAGATAAGAGAGAGGGGACATTAGGATAATTACAGTCGAGTAACGCGGTTATCAGAGTCACAAGTGACATGGAACCAAGTACAAGGATCAACCAAAGTGGGATCCCAACTCTCCAGAACATTCTTTGGGTCCTTCACTGCTCTTCTCATTGCGTATAGAGCATCTCCTGTTTATCATTATATATATATATATACACAACAATATTATTATGGCCGCGGAAGCTATATTTATACGCACACACATACTAGTATATATATATATGTACCTTCTACGTTTGCGTTTGTTGGTGGCAAAGGCCATGACAGAATTATGATGAGAACAAGAGCAGAAAGCAGATGAAATATTGGAGCCAAGATCGCCATTAATATTCTGCAAAAGCAGCTTGGACGTCTCAAGAGTCAAAGATACTAATGGCTATTTACTTTAGAGTTAGAGAGAGAGAGAGAAACAGAGAGAAAGAGAGGAGAGAGAGAGAGAGGGGTTTGGACTTTGGAGTTTGGAGTTTGGCTCTTTCTTTTGAGTGCAAGGAAGCAAGGAATCAAAACGTCGGAGAATTTATAGAGCCCATAAAAGGACTTGCTTTTGCCTTTGCCAAAACACCACTCTCTCTCTCTCTAATTAATTACCAAAAGTTTTAAATAAAGCTTGGGTCTTTGTGCTCTTGTTTATGGTTATTTTCATTCCACTGCTCGTACGCCTTTATTAATACTTAAAAGAAAAAACAAATAAAGAAGAAGAAGAAGAAGACATACGACACTAGGTATGATTTTTTGGCTACGTCCCCATTAATATATATACGATTTGGAGTTTGGTAGTTAAAGAAGAGCTTTTGCTTTTAATCGATAAAATAATACAGACAAAAATTGCAGTTTTTTTGACGTCATATTAAATGACTTGACAAGAAGCTTGTCTGACTCTTCAAACATATTTCAACAACTTTTAAAAGAAGTAATTTTAGATTTAAGAATTCAGAAACTTATACCGAACATGTTCTAAAACTAGTGTGGATAACGTTGATCTTCTGATATAGTATTAGTACATAATTTTCACGGTTTTTGGTTTGAGAGAACAAAGAAGATGTAAAATATGGATATAATTAAAAAATTATATGGCAAGCCATTACCGAGAATCTAGAAATGAGGGAGGGAACAATTTTTCATTTCTGGCCAAAAATATATATATATATATATTTTGAATGGCGGGTAGTGAGAGAGAGAGGAAAAACGCCTTTGGACTATATAACTATCACAGATTCACAAGGATAAAACTATAGAACAGGCTTTTTTTTCCCACCTTTTTTTCTTTCTTTATTTTAAGTTATATGAGGTCAAAATTTTCAAGCTGGCCAATGACATGTGACACACTTGTATCTCTTCCTTTCTTATTATCTTTACCAGTGAGTAAGCCATTTTATGTTTCTCCTCCCCCCCCTCTCTCTCTGATTCGGTGTAAGTGCAAAATTTGTGGCATGAACTATTTTTTTTTCACTCTATTATTGATAAATATTGTTGTCTTAATAGATCAAATTTTTAACGATTTATGTTCTATAATAATGTAAAACAATTAACACTCATATATGTTTTTTTCTATCATAAAAGCCTCTATGATATATACACAAAAGCACGTTTCAAACACTTGCACATTATGGAAAAAGAAAATAGAGGAAAAACAGAATACATCTAAACGGTTTTGTATGTAAATTATTATTATTATTATTTTTAAAGAGTATTGAAAAGAGAGACGGGGTGGGAGAATCCAGACATATCTTTTGAACTCTGTCGGAGTCAATTGAGGCCCGGGCTCTATAAACACACACTTATCCATTGCTCCAGATTTTTTTTTTTCCAATCTTTTAATAAGCTAGACTAGATTTCTTTTTTTTTTTTTTTCTTTTTTATGGTTTTATTTCTCTTTCTTTGTTCCAAGGTTAAAAGTTTAGATACGGACAATTTTAAAGGGCATAAAAACAGTAAGGGAATAATGCAACTTGGAAATGGGTGGTGGTCGGGGAAGACATTTCTGAAAGGGCTTATTTTAATGTAAGATTTTGCTTCTTTTTTTATTAATAAATAAATAAACATGGCAAAATCCGCTTTTATTCTTTCAACTGGTTATTGGGTCCTTGAAGGAAAAAAAAAAAAAAACTCATTGATGCTTGGATTCGGCACTAGGAGGTCTCTGTCTAAAGGTAAGCCAAATTCTAGAATATATAACTCAAGTCAACCATGCAACACCAAAAGCATTTTGCTTGCTAATTGGCTTCTGTTTGTTCGCTCGTTTCCTTCTTCTTATTCTTTGTCATTTCGTTTGAGTATTTTGTGAGGGGATATATATATATATATATCTTAGTTGTGTAGTATGTAATGAAACGTGGAATCAAGATCTGACGATCAAAAGTTCAAAACCAATAAATTACCCGCACCGTAGAATTCTTCAGGCTAAAGTCGGCACATTACTTTGGGATTGAGCAGTTGAAAATGAAAACGATCCAATCTAATATGCCAGGGAGTTCATGCCTTTTGGTGGTTCATTATGGTGCTTTTGCTTTTTTTTTTTTTTTTTTTTTTTGGGCTGGGTTCCTTTTGGAGGGTGCTACACTAATGGAGATTCTATATTCTATCTCCACTAATTAAGCACCTCCAAACTCACAATCACATACTATTATACAACTATGTAATTCAAAAGGAATCCCTCCCCCCCCCAAATTCCCTCCCAAGAAAGAGAAGGGGGAAAAAAAAAGGTAAAAAAGGAAATTAAAGAAATGTATAAAGGAAACAAAAAAGAAACAAGAGGACAATAGTGGTTTGGACATATAGATAATATCAAGAGTGAAGGGTGAGATGAGTTGCTGCTGAGGTCCACACAAGGCAGCCAGTAGTAGGAACAAGGAAGATGTGATTGTGATTGTGTGCATGTGAGAGAGTCTCTTCTTTTAATGGTTTTGTGTAGTAAAAAGATATATATATATATATATATAGCAGTATTTTTTTTTTTGGGGGGGAGGGTCCATCTTTCATTAGTCATTTGCTCTAGCATTTTGGTTGATATGCATGTGCATGTTGATTGTTTGTCTTGTGTTGGGTTCCATATCATTTCATCACTTTGGTAAATCTAATTCTAATTAGTGGGGGTGTGGGACCCATACTTAAGACACACAACTTTTTTTTTTTTTTTTTTTTGGATGGATTAATGGATGTCACTCATGATCACCATCTTCTTCTTAAAAGAAGTGACTTGACCAAGCCAATTAAAAAGCAGTCACAAAAATTAAAAATCCTTCCCTCTTTCCAGTTCTTTCATTATAAGGTTGGCAAAAAAGGTGGAATCAACTGTTAAAAAAAATAATATAAAATAAAAATAATAATAATAATAAAAGGCCATCTTCTTCTACTGATGAAGTTCTTCAAAGACAAAAGCTTTTATGCCATGACCACTATTATCGTTGAGTGTACAATCGCGAACTCATGACATTATTAACCCCAAAGCCAAAGGTCCCAACTTTCTTTCAAAAGGAATGAGACAGCCAATTTGGATGGTTGACCATTGACCCTCTAAGAGCCAAAATATCATTAATATTCTTTTTTCAGTCAATTTCAATGGTATATTACTATATTTGTTTATTATAATTTCGATTTGACTAAAACATTGTTCATGTACTTAGATTCAAAATTAGAACAATAACGTAATCCCAACCATTGAATCTGATCATTACTTGACTCTAGGCAAATCACAAAGTTCCTAAGAAAGAAAGTTGTCATTCGACCATGCATCCTCACTCATATTTCAAAAATTATTGAGTTTTATATATGTAAACTTTTGATTGTATTATCATTAATTAGAAAAATATAAATGCATTATTTTATAATAATAATAGAAACTTATAGTTATTTATTTGTTTAATAAATTACCAATTATATTTTTCATATTGCAATATATATATATATATTTTGCTTATGTGTGTCAATGCACCTTGATTTTTTTTAAGATCATAAGTAAATTGAATAAAAAATTTCTAGCTAGTGATAACGGAAAGTTAAATCTCTTACATACCTTGTGTTTAACAAAATAATAATAATAATAACAATGACGTAAAGTTTTGTTTTGTTTTTTGTTTTAAATAATGGGGCATTTCCTTCCATTAGTTAACCTCCGTTAGCTAATGGATCAAAATTATGACGGATTTTCAAATTCAAAGTTTCATTTGCCAATAATAAAGTTGACAAACACCAATAACTTAAAGGTGCCATGCAAAAAACCCTTTTTTTATTTTTTATTTTTTTGGTGGCTCCACCAATACTTTGGAGAAAAGTCTGTGTTGGGCTGAGCTGAGGGGTCAGCATGGATAATGAGACTCTTTAAAAAAGGAAGAAGAAGAAGAAGAAGAAGAGAAAAGGAGAGAGAGAGAGGGAGGGAGAGAGGAAGGAGTGAAAACTGAAAAGCTGGGTCCTTTTTTGGGGGGTTTGAATTAATGGGAAAACTGATCATCAACAATGTTAACCATAAAGGCAAACAGTTTGTTGGTTGCTTTTCGTTGGCCCTCCCAGTCCCGGCCACATCCCCTATTCAAATTCATACAAAAATCATTTTTCTTTCTTTCTTTAGCCAACTTTGTTGCTTCTTTAGGATATCTTCCCCTTATATTATCAGCTTTATTTATTTATTTTTTTTATTTTATTTTTTACATAATAACTTAGTTTTCTTTGCGCGCGCCAAAAAAAAAAAAAAAAAAATTGAAAGCAAAGAAAGCCAGACATAATTGCAGATGAAGAGGCCAGCATTATAGTATGCTAGCGACGATCACGCCGGAATAAAATGAGCCCACTCTTGCAAAGCAAAATCTTCAAAAAAAATAAAAATAAAAAAAAACCCCTTTTCTTTTCTTTGCTTTGCTTTCCATCATATAACACATAGAAGTACAAAGTCGTTTTATTCAAACATTAAGACAAAATGGAAAAAATAATTAGGACACCAACCGTAATCTCAAGAAATTATACCCATCCTTTCATAAGAATAGTAGTGCTCATCTTATTTGAAAGTTTTTGGGCTCATGTAAACCCAATTTATTCATATGCCTTGTTCTATCAATTTCTTCCAATCTACTTTGGAGTTCTGGGATCTTGTATGATAGTAGTAACTGCAAATCCTATAACCCAAAAAAAAAAAAAAGGGTCAATTAAGAATAATCCAAGACAATTGTCAAATTATCAAATAAGATAAATAATAAATTAAAACCATATTATCATAACTGCCCCCGAACTATATTTCTCATGCAATTCAACCACCCTTCAGATTAAAAGGACTTCATAAGGACATCACAATAAAATAATTTACCAGTTAATTTGTTGCGGTGGATAGTTCCAGTCAATAAATTGTCAGAGACATTCCTGATTATAAGATCATAAAACGATTTAAATGGATAATTAAAAACAAAAAAACAAAAAAACAAAAGCCCTTTCAGTATAATGCAGGTATGAACTACAGAACACATCATGATCTTATAACAACCAACAAAAGAATATGAGATATTAACGAAATTGAACAAAAATCTAAACTGGCCGTGTAAAACTACACGAGATAGTAAGGTTTTCATTTTGACCTGGTCAAAGAATTCTCCTAATCTCAGATACTATGACTAATGACCTCAATAAAGCGGCGTGGAAATGGGAAATTGAGACAAACAGAAAAGACAACATAGAAATGAGTTGCTTACAAAGTCGTCAATTTGCCCCAGCGAACCAGTGAAAGAACCTCAATCGGTATACGGCCACTAAATTTATTACTACTCAAATTTCTGCAAATCATGCAAAGGCTGAGTAACATAAAACTAGCACGTAAAATGAAATTAAAATGGGGATTAAGAGGAAATCTGGACTAACAAGATCTCCAAAGATGTCAAGTTCCCAAGAAATGCTGGAATATCTCCACTGAGATTGTTTCCCGACACCCGTCTGTTCATCAGGGGAAAAAAAAAAAAAAAAGTGATGAGTACTGATTTGTCTTTCACCTAAATGTAATAATAACATTTGCTCAAAGCATTTTCCTACTTTATTCTGTATTTATGGGATAAATAAATAAATGTCTACTTACAAGAATCTCAATGAATTCAAGTGCCCAAAAGATTTAGGTATAGTTCCTGAAAGACAATTGTATTCTAGACCAAAACTGACGAGTCTCTTTAGTTTACCAATCTCTCTTGGAATGGTTCCATTGATGTGATTTCCATATGCCTCACTGTAAGAAATCATGCATAAATATATAACACTTTATGACTTGATGATATACTAGATAAAATTAAAAGTTTTAGAAAAGGAGTTAAAAAAAAAAAAAAAAAAAAAAAACATCTTTTTGGCTTATTTACATACAGATACTGAAGGTTGGTCAAGTTTCCAAGCTCAGGAACAAGTGGTCCAGAGAGTCCAGCATTTCCAAGGTCCCTTCAAAGACAGAATAAGAAAATAAATCTTAAATTTAGGCTAAGGGATTAATATTAATATCGAAGATAAGTGAAATCGGTATCATATAAAAAATTAGACGTACACCCTTGTAACACTGTTCTGGCTGTTGCATGAAACGTGGAACCAGGTGCATGGATTCTGCAAAGTTGGATCCCAACTCTGGAGGACATTGTTGGGGTCTATCAACTTGTTTTTCCAGGCATTTAGAGCGTCCCCTGTTTGAATTTAAAGCAACTTAAACAATGGAGCTAAGACAAAGATTTTTGAGAAACTAACAATATTTCTAAGAAAAATCCCATTGATATCATGTGACGATTAACAATTAGATGGCATCAAAATGATATTTGAATTTAACAAAACTTGACGAAGAATCCTAATTAATAGAACACGTGCGGACACACCAAGTTAGGGACCAAGGAAGTGAGTGGGAGTTGTAGACAAGATCCTTAATAAACGAAAGCATAACTTCTGAGTTGCATTCCACAGAAGCAAAAGCAGAAGCAATTGATAATAGAAAGTAGACAGTAAGCCTAGAGTTCATCATAATTCACAATTATAACAAAGTTAAGATAGAGAGAGCAAACTAATCAATCGAAGAGTCGGAGGAATGCAGAAACAACTGGATTAATTTCAAGCAATGTCAAGGGGTGGTCGTTCAGTTCACAACTCAAGCGGAGATTTTTAAATCATCAAATAAGTTCAGATTCCAAATCTGAAAAATGGTTCATCAAGTCGTGTGTGGACTGGAACGAGTTAAAGTCAACACTAA